>OMNZ01022828.1:2091-13443 GCA_900303255.1 Lesueurigobius sanzi | reverse complement strand
CCTCCACCACGATAAGGTGGGGGCCCGAGAAGGGGGTTAGAAACTCAGAGATTAGTTTTTCTAATCAAGTGCAAATTAACTTCTGTTTGGGGCGCAGGTGGTAGAGTGGTTCGTCCTATGATCGAGAGGTCGGGGGTTCGAATCCCAGCTGCCGCATGTGCACACTGTCGTTGTGTCCTTGGGCAAGACACTTCACCCATAGCCTGTGTGAATGAAGTGAGTGAGTGAATGTGTGGTGGTGGTCGGAAGGGCCGATGGCGCAAATTGGCAGCCTCGCTTCTGTCAGTGTACCCCTGGGCAGCTGTGGCTACATTAGTAGC
This sequence comes from Lesueurigobius sanzi, assembly GCA_900303255.1. NCBI lineage: Eukaryota > Metazoa > Chordata > Actinopteri > Gobiiformes > Gobiidae > Lesueurigobius > Lesueurigobius sanzi. Next base: position 13,123 of record OMNZ01022828.1, on the reverse strand, counting down.
TTACCACCACCAAGTCTGGAGTGAAAGAATAATGCCATGTAAAGCGTCTTTGAGTGTCCAAAAAAGCGCTATATAAAACCGATGCATTATTATTAACTTGTACTTATTTCTAGAAGCCTTTTTGCATTCAACGGCAGACACCAGGTCAGGCCTTACACTTATTACGTGGACTTGAATCGTCTTTGTTCTCCAGTGCCGTTGGAAAGATGCCGCAGATATTTGGAGCTAAGATTAGTTCTCGGTAGCAACAGTGCCATCCCTGTTTGCAATTACAAACAACACAACTGTAAAAACACAGCTTGTTGTAGTTTTGTCGTGCCAGTCTCTGGGTCCATCACCAACGCGCCGCTGCCAAACTAGTTGCGTGCGGCTCTTGATAAAAACACTTTCCCTGTGGAGCTTTTCTCTCATTTCCAGCTTTAGAAAATTGTGTTTGCATTAGCTGTTTGCGGTGAGAATCAATTCCCAAAACACCCAGGACATTTTATAAGGCACTATAGGCTTCACTCCGGCTTTGTAATGTAGTTTTGCAAACCTTAGACTTTATATTTCACATTTGATAGCCAGTCCTAATGTATTTATATGAAACAAGTTCATCAACTGCAATTTATAAGCAAACAAAACATCTGGACTTGAATGCTGCTGGAGTTTTACAAAGCTAAAACATTAAAGACCTACCAGCCAGACTGACTGCACAATGGATTGTCAAATTATCACAATATTAGACACAGTAATAACCTTTTCACAAGAGACCACAATAGATCACCAAATCACTGAGAGTGCGCCATAGTTTTTGCTGTCTAGTGGTTTAGGTTGCTGCACATGTACAGTTGTGGCCAAAAGTTTACCTACCCTGACAGAAACTTATGCATTTCTATGAATGATAACACAAAAACCTTTATTTGTTGTCCCTGATCAAAAGTCTTGAACAAACATCCTTTTTTTCAGAGAGTCCAATTTTGTCAGAGGGTCCTGTATTTCAGCTGAAGTGAGTTTTTCTTTGCTCCTGAACAATTTTCCTGTTGTTGAAGGTCATGTAAACGTTAGATCAGGGACATTTGAGTAGTTTTTGCTTCATTATGATTTCAAAAGAGTAAACTCAGTTCTTTGGCAATTAATGGCTTCACACAACCACTAACCATGAGTGGAACAAAGATGTTTGTGTTATCATTCATGTTCTATGAAAAATGGCCAAAAGATTAAAAGTGTATGTAAATGTTTTGGCCACAACTGTATCTGAACTATTATCTGTCCTCAGCTATTTGCTGAATATCTCTCCCTATTCTTCACCTCTTTTTACCCTGTATTGTACTCTGAAATGAAGCCTATGGACCAAATAATTCATAATATATATTTCTTCAAAAGTGCAAAAGTTCAATTTTAGTCATGATTTTTCTAATTTACATAAATATTAGCCTTGTTTTGGTCCTGTTTTAGCATTTTTTATTACAATTGAATGAAAAACTACTTACAGTTGTTTGAATTTAATGTATAGTGCTGTGCTGAAATAGTCAAATATTGCAACAATATAGTTATCACAGTAAGATTATTAACAGTTATCAATAGGGCTGGGTACCATTAAACGATACCAGTATGATATTGCAAAATGTTTTTAGGTAATGATCTGAAAAGAAATAGTATTTCATGGAATATATGACCCTTATTGTTCTGTTTTATGATTCTAGATGACCAATAATTTAGTATTGTTAAAGTACTGGAATAAAAAAAATAAAAAAAAAATTGAACGGTACCCAGCCCTGGTTATCAACACTTCTTCCTTATTTTGTCCAGCCCTAGAAAAATCTCATCTTGTTGTTGTCGCCCTCCCACCCCCCCTTCCCCTGAATAAGTGAATACTGATGTTAATTACATTTAATGAGATCATGGGGTCGCCTGTGGGGTGCTGCTCTGCAAATTGCTCCCAGCGTGAGGTCTGTATAGGAGTAGTGCCGGGGAGAAAGGGCCTAACCCGGGACCTGTTGGCTTACATTTTCGGGGTCAGGGCTCACGGCGGCTAAGCTGTCACTCCGAACGCACCGAGTCGTGTCGCCCATTTGTCCCCCATTGTCTTTGTGTTGTTTTGTCTGCGGGAGATAACCACTCCGAGGCGGCTCCATTGTGCCAGGGGTCGGCCTCCCCATCTCCCCAATCGTCCCCGCGAATGGTCATTTCTAGCCGCTATTTTCTGGCCGCAGGGGGTGACTTAAGCAATTTAGGTAATCTATTATTAACTCCTAATTGTCCCCACCTACCACGTTTCTTAGACAAACAAAGCGTTTGGGGGTAAGCGAGTCGGGGCGACCTATAAAAGTGGGAGCGCTGTCCGTCACTTGGACACAGCTGGTAGAGAAAGCAGCTCCCTCTTTCCCCTCTTTTTCGAAGCGCTTGGATGTACTTCGTAGATTAGCCTGCTGCAGCTTATTTCACGTCATTTTAAAATCTAGTATTACTTCTTCCTTTTTGTCTTGTTTTTGTTGTGGAAATGTTTGGAAATATCATCTGTTTGTGGCTTTGCGTCGCCTTTGCCGAAGCTCACATTTGGGCTTGGATGCTCAACATGCCCCACAGCCCGACAAAGGAAGGAGCAAAAGCACTCGTGGACCCAGCGCCAAAACCAACCACTGTAAGCAATGTCAAATCTTAAGCACTTTTCAATTAAAATATACATTGAAATCTTACTGAATTATTATTTTCTTCTATTGTAGGCGATCTGTGAGCATGACAGGAGCTGTGGTCGCGGCTTCACCTGTGACCGTCACTTTGGTCTGTGCGTCCCGCTGAGAGGAGAGGGCCTGTACTGTCGGAGAGACACCCAGTGCGTCCGAGGCCTGAGCTGCATGTTTGGGAAATGCCACCGCAGTATCCCCAACGGACAGGAAGGTAAGGAAAATACGTCTTTGTGACTGAATCATGTTGGATTACTACAGTCACCTCTACCAAAATATATCAATGTATGGTCACTGAGCGGCTGGAGCTGTAGATTCTTGATCCTTACGTTTCAACAAAGGAAGTATTTGGCTTGACACTAGACGAAACCAGGACTAAAATCAGGATAAGTCTTAACTAAACCTGGACTAAAAACACTTAAAGAGAATTAAAATGACTAATGGAGTAAAACAGTTCTAAATAAAGACAAGCCAGACTAAGCTAGGACTAAAATGGGTCCAAAACATGTTTAAACCAGTTGAACAAAATAGGACCTACCAAGTACAAGGATTTCCATACATAATGAAACTAAAGCAGGTTTTAATAGCACTAAATTTTGATAAAACAGTGTTAACACAAACAAGAAGAGACTAGGACTTTTTTTTTTTGAGTAAATGTGTTTTTGAGTAAATTGTTAGTTGTGTCCAAACTCATTCTTAACTTTCAGGGTCACTTTTCACACAAGTGCTAACAAAAACTAGCCTGCAACTTCACAAAACAATTGGATATGTATGTTTTCCAATAAGAAATACTAAATACTCTGAAAACATGGCTGACACAAGCTGGACTACGGTAAAACGAAGCTATAACTTACCTGGGACATCTAAGCGTAAAAACCTGGCTACCCAACTGTGTTTACCAAACTCAAGGATTAACAATGACTAAAAGAGGACTATTTAGAGCTAAATCAGAGCGAATATAGACTTTAGGTTTAAACCAGGGGGAAACACAATCAATTCAAGTACAAACTGAAACAGACTTATGCATCACAGTTTTGGGAATCACTGCTTTAACAATAGGATCAATACGAGGGTGACCAGATGTTCCAGTTTATGCGGGATAGTCCCAGTTTGTAGCCCTCATGTCTCAAGTCTCATGTCCCAGAGGAAATCTGCAAAACCACTGACTTGTCCCAGTTTGACCTGGCCTCTGTCCCAGATGTCCCCGTTTTTCACCAGTGTCATGTTCAAATCAGCGTAAAATGGATTATTTTACCATAATTTCAGTCATTTTGACTTTCCAAGTGCAAGTTTTTGCACTTAAAACAAGAAAAAAATAATAATAATAATTTTGATTTATTATCTAATATTAAGTGTAATTAGATGTTTGCAGAAATACCTTTTCCACTGGCAAATTTGAAAAACCTGCCTGCTCAAATCAACAACAAATATATATATATATTTTTTTTTTTCTAAACTTTATTGCAGTCTTTATTATATTTCTTTAGGTACATTTCTTTACATTACATACTGCATTTGTTTCAGGTCAACATAACAATACAAGACAAATACAATGATGTCCTTAAAACAAAAAAATAAATTGTATTGTAATGTAATGTAAAAATAAACCAACAAAATAAATTAAATAAAACAAGTGTCCATATTTCATTTTCAATTATTAGTACTTTTTCTAGATGTTTTGTGCAGAGCAGCTGAATCCAAACAAGATTTTACCTACATGAGAAGAAAAGTCAGTTTTGTCTTCCACCTAACTCCCACTGTGTCCCAGTTGATGTCAAAAATCTGATCGCCCTAATCCAGCCATTCCCAAAGTCTGGATCTTCGTGGCCACCTAATAGTTCCAAAGATCATAATAATATAGTATTACCCCTGAGGCCCCACACTTTGGCTCCCGCTGCCCTAATCGACACGTTCGTTAAGTTTACGGTTTTGTGCCCGTGTAGGCGCCCGGTGCAAAGTGGACCGAGACTGCGGCGCGTCCATGTGCTGCGCCCGACACCACGGCGAGCTGGTGTGTAAGCGGCGCCTGATCCGAGGGGAGAGCTGCTACGTCCCCGATGGAGGTCTGGCTTTCAGCATCAACCAGATCTGCCCCTGCGACGAAGGGCTGCTCTGCCGCGAAAACAGCGTGCCGCACTGGAGAGAGTAAGTATCGACGCAAAAAGTCATTTCGACATAAGTGAAGCCATCTTGAAATAAAATGATTGTCTAATTTCGAGTAAATTTAGATTTATTTTCTAATTTTAAGTGCAATGAGATGTCTTTTTTAATTTAAGTCCACAAATACTTTACCATTGGCAGATAATTTTACATATAATACTAAATCAACTGAATGTTATAATCTTGTTCCCTCGTCAAAAACTGACCAGGAGTAGTATTTCACTTCATTCACGCAGTTTTGAATTAATCCTGTTTGCGTTGGTCCTTTCATAACTTGTGAGGCACTTTGTTTTCTACTTCCTGGAACAATTACGTCACTGTTCAAACCCTCAAATTGTCCTCCACATTTTTAAAGCTAATAATCCTATATTGGATCAGTTCTGAGCCGTTCTGTCTCATAGCATGAACACAGAAACTTATGCTACTAGCCACAAGCTAATTGTTTATTTTTACCATGTGATTCCCACTGTTGGCTGCAGGGGGCGCTCCAGGCCAAATCCTCATCAGCCCTGGCACTACTATTTATGAACAACATTATTTGAATTTATAAATTGTAAAATATCAAAGCACAGACAGCCTAATGAAAGACTTTAAGCCTGTTTTATGCATATGTCCTCTTCAACTACTCAAATCAACAGCAATTCAGCTTATTTCAGGATAATTTCACTTTTTGAAGTGTCTGAACAAATCATTAAGAACAACATCATGTAATTGTCACTTTATAGGCATCCTTTAACATGTTATTTCTGTCTTCTCAGGAGGGAGTTCATGTACCAGCTGGAACGGCCAACTTGGACCTGCCAAATCCCTAGACCTTGATACATTTTAGCCAAATTATTTATGTGTAAATAATGTATATAAACAAATGTATTTTCTATATATTTACAGTAGCACTACTTTTTTGATAGATTATTGGTATATTATTATGCTGTATGTTTTGAATGATCCATTTCTTGGTTTTAATAAATAAACATCGCCAAAGTGAAAAGGGCAATTGATATTTTCTTTGTTTGTTGGTACAGTGAAGAAATGGAGCAGAAAAGTATGCATCTTTTTTGTTACGGCATTGGATTTGAAAACACTCAGTTATGACAAACAATTAATAATACAATTTGAGTCATTTTATATGCAATTAGATATTTAAACGTATTTTTATATATGAGTTTTTCCACTTCTAATAGGCAAAAGTCATTATTTGCTCATTTGCTGGCCCATACTGGCGCTTTATGAATATTCAAATCAACCGGAGTCATTTTCTTTGCACACTCACTGCTAGGTGGCTAAAATTACATCACCTACTTCAGCTCTTACTGGGCCTCGCCATAATAGAGGCTGAAACTCTAGCTGTCCCCTGACCCATCCTTAGATCCATATCTTCCGCGGGCTCCCCTCTTCACAAATCCCCTGGTTGCTCCGTTGTCATGCTAATTGTCTGCAGTCTGCTCCTGAACGCGTTGGCTCGAGCACATTATGGTGAGTAACTCCTCTGGTATTGCCTTTCAGCTGGCCCTTATCGTGAGCCGGGACTGGACTCTGGGAAAACAGCTCCGCACAAAAAAGAATTTCCAACGCTCTTGACATTTGTAGCAACTTGTTGGGTCAGTCTCACGAAATGCTGAATGGTGAAACCTATGTGTTATTACCGGGACACACACGAGATATACAGTGTTGGTTTAGTAAAAAACAATTGTAGTGTCCCAGCCGTTCCAAAACTTGAGAGATACCTCATACAGATCTCTCCCCACGATGATAAGAATTCATGCTATTTGAAAGAAAATGGTTTTCAATGGTTTTCACTTCACAAACTATATTTATATTGATTCGTGGACAGCCTTTGGAGTCCCCCCTGCATTTCCTCTGAGCAACCTCAGAGGAGCCTGGACCCCACTTTAGGAACCTGTGTAGTATCCCTCTCCCAAGGACGGACATAATCATAATCCAAATGGCTTTCGTTTTTTTTTTGGTGAATTCACATTTTAGATGTTGCGGTAATGAGATATTTTTTTATGGATTTGTTTTTGAAAAGTGCTTAAAAAATGTCAAAAAGGGTAAAAAACACTTAAAAATGTACGTTCACATAAACTTCAAACCTCACAAAGTGTGTTGAGACAAGCTTTTTCATCAAACTTTCAAACTGGAACGCTTCAAAACGTGATTTTGTGAAACTGACACACATTATTGAAATGTCTTAATGATTCTTTCTTCACGTTCACATTGAGCTTTTGGGGTGAGCAGGATTAGAAGAAAGTACAATAGATTTGGGGTAACTTTAGAGCTGGAATTCAGAGCAGAGACCTATGAAGAACAGTAGTAGCTAGTGTGGGCCAAGCATCGCGCTGTGCAGCCATACATGCCTGTTTGTGCTACTTAGCCTCTTAAATGGTGTCAAGTTCGTGAATGGGACAATTGGACTACACAAGTGTGACTTTCTTCTGGTTTTAGCAGCTTACCAGGTGGAATAGCAGTAAATACCTGCTTGCTGGTCTGCTCCACTTTTGTGTAGCATGTTTTACCAACACAAAGTCTCGTACTAATTATTTGGCAATTACGTAGCAATCAACAATAATCTAACAGGAGCAAAAAAATAGGATGAAAAGCTATATTGCTAAAACAATATATAAATAAAACATATATAATAAAAACAACTGAATCCAAAACCAATAAAGATTGCACAGAGCAAATAAATATAATTAAAAACAATAAAATAAAAATGTAAGACCACACAATTCTCATGCCGGGTTGAACGCCAGTGTGTTTTTAAACAAGACTTAAAAGCATCCACTGCATCATATTATATGTATATATATATATATATATATATATATATATATACAGTATATATATATATATCTTCTTCTTTCTCTTCTTCCTCTTCCTCCTCTTTCTCCTCTTCCTCCTCTTCTACTTCATCTTCTTCATCGTTTTCTACTTCTGTTCATTTTTTAAGGCATTTTTCAACAATAACAGCTATCTGTAATAAAATAAATGCTTGTATTTTATAAAAAAATATTGGGCAAGAATTCTTCTTCGTCTTCTTCTTCCTCTTTTTCTTCCTCTTCTACTTTTAATTCATCGTCATCGTCTTCTACTTCATCTTCTTCATCATCATCATCTTCTTCCTCTTCCTCTCCTTCCGATCATCCAGCCCTCTGTCGCGACAACCATTTCATTCTCCATTTTTTCAAGTTGCACAATTGTTTCAAAGGTGAGTGGAACCGGCCGAGCCCCATAATCCCGCGAGGTGCTGCTAATTTGAAAGTCAATGTCCGGACTGGGCACAGAAAGCTTTTGTGGGCGCCTCCACAATGGACCGTTCGAACCAATCCTCCCAAAGAGAGAAGAGGCTGAAAGGAGGACGAGGGACAAGTGGATTGTTTTTTTTTACCCGCCACGGTATAAAAACGCCTCGTCAAGTCTTCCAGGTGTGAGCCACTGGACATAGACTTGCACTGTACAGTCATGAAGAAGCTCTGACATCGAACCAAGCCCAAGTCTGAACTTTTCAACAGGTGAGAGTTTATATGATTGATGATGGTTTGGAGATGAATGAAGTGATTGTAATTTCTCATTTTTTATTGTTTTTTGCAGCCTATCACAATGGAGTTTGTCATTGTAGCGTTGATGCTGTTGCCGGTTGCCCTGTCATGTTCACCTCAAAAAGCAGGTACGCTATTTGTTCCACATATTTTGATGTTATTTTACTCTTATCTCTTAAATAGGTTGCGTTCACGTTACAGAATTCCTTTTCAGTGCGAGGGCAGGTGCCAATACAACTCTATGGGAGATAATTTGTTTTTGAAAGAATGTCTCAAAAAGAAAGTTTCCCTGATCGGTATTTGATAGTGATTAGATTCACAAACCTGCCATATTATCCTCATGGCTGAAAGTCCTTTCTACTGCCCAACAATCACACCCATGTTTTTGAATATTGCCTCCACTTTTGGACGCCTTTATGAGAAAATAATTAGACCTTGGTTCATACAGTATGTGCTGACAGAGAAGACAGTTTTTGTTTCATGTGGACTGAGAAATTAGCAATAAACTATTACTAGAAATCTGGATTTTCAGTTTCCATAATAATAATCACCAGCAGGGTTTCACCAAGCATTCATGGGGCCCTAAGCGGAGTATGTCATGGGCCGCCCGCAACTTCAATGAGTAAAATTTTCTCTAAATTGTTGTATTTGTCCTTGAGTTTTTAAAATTAATTTCCAGATTTCTTTTTGCAGTGTACTAGTTATTTTGAGCAGATATTTGACATTTTGGGGACATTTATGAGGCACATATCCACTATTGGGGGCCCTTGGTCGTCTCGGGGCCCAAGCAGCTGCACAGTCTGCTTATTAGACTGAGCTGGCCCTGATTACCGGCATAGTTTTCAGCTCCACCTCAACTTTAAACTATAGGCTCTACAATGTTGTGATGTCACGTGGATGCAACCCATTGTCTTAAAAGTCAAATTATTTAAGAAATAAAAACATATTCTGCATTTTAGAAGCCTGCTTTTTTAAACCTAAAATCTATTGTTGTAATGTGAATAAATGTCATAATTGGTGCACTGAAGTAACCTTGCCTGCAAGCTGAATTCTCGCGGTATTTGTGATTTCACAAACACACGAGAATAACAAACATTTGTTTCGAAAATAAGGCAGTGTGGGTTGAGGTGTCTTCAACCCGCAAACTCGTGCTACAAAAAAACACAAAAACCACTCGACGACATTATGATATAAAGCTCAGAGCCGCTATCTACAAACAACTATGAGCGAAACTCCAAACGGATTCGTTTGGAGCGGTCCCAGATTGATATTGTGGAGAACTCAACTACGAGTGCTACACAATGTCTATCTGGCTCTTGCCAGGTTAGCACTGAAGTACAACAACTGAAAGTGCTTTTCTGGTTGTAGCTTAATAGACCCTTTCATTGTTTGTAAGCATCCCGGGCTTAGCTGGAGGCAGAAAGCTAGATTCTTATCCATTTCCATTGTAGCTGTTGTCATAGTAACGATAAACAAATGTCTAACTGTTGTGGTAAATATCAGATAAAACCTTATTTTATCGTCTCAAATGTCATTCCTCTTGTTCTTGCTCCTTAAGCCACAACAGGACAACATTTCTTAGTTGTAGTTTTACACTTATAATCACTAGTTTTAGTTTAATCTTATTTCTCTTGCTCACTTCCTGCCTCCAGCTGATGTCACTGATGATGTAAGCAGTGAAAGGGGTCAGGCATACAGTATATCCTGCATCTGTAATGTGCTAATGGTTTTAATTGTGCTTACATTTTGCAAATTGTGGTTTACTTTGCGTAGTAGCCTTATAGATAAGGCTGCAGCACATTTACCCCGGCACAATTACGCTAAGCTCAAGAGCAAAGATGCTTACACCAGACTGTAGATTTTTCAATTTCATTTCTTGGACAATGTGCCGAATGTCTCTCCACTTCACTGCTGTCTTGCTAAAACTGTAATCTCTAAAAATAGTTTCTCCTAAAAACGAACACAAACCTGGTGTATTTCCTCCGTGTGGTAGACTACGTGATCGTGTCCTGTTTCCCCAACACCATCATCGCCAACGTGCCCGAGTGTCCGTACGGCTGGGAGATCGAGCAGTTGTCCCTGGGAGGCGCCTGTTACTCCGGGGTGCACAGTCCGGGATATTATCGCTTCGTCATCCCTGACCTGACCCCAAGGAACCACTCGTACTGCGCCACCCAGTCAGAGGTCAGAGGGCAGTGGTTATGATGTCATCTTACAAACGATAAATGCAAACTGAGATCGGAGAGGTGATGAATGACGGGTGGCTGGTGTTTAAAGGGAAGATTTACTTGTTTTAAAGCAGAGAGAGAGCGAGAGAAGGAGAACGAGACCAAGAGAGAGAGAGGGAGAATGAGAGAACGAGAGAGAATGCGAGAATGAGAGAGAGAGATGGAGAACGAGAGAGGGAGAGTGAGAATGTGAGAGAGAGAGACAAAGAGGGGGAGAGAGAGAATGAGAGAACGAGAGAGAGGAGAAAGAGAGAGAACAAGAGGGAGAGAGAGAGATTTTAAAGTGAATCACCTAGCTCCCCTCCTAATTGAACTTGCAAGCCCTTCCTTGTTCGTTGTGCACACACTCACACTGGCTGCTGAAAAAACGTGTGTGTGTTGATTGACAGGCCGTCTCAGAGGAAAACTCCTCCCATTGGTCAAAGCTTTTCTCAATGCGTGT
>OMNZ01022820.1:2054-13188 GCA_900303255.1 Lesueurigobius sanzi | reverse complement strand
TTCCCATTAGGCATTTTAACATAAACCTAATGTCCCAAGTTGTATGCATTTTTTGGCAACAACCTTCAAAGTAATTACCCTTAACGGGTCTTAATCAATCCTTTAAGTCATTTCGGTCCAGCCAACAATGGTTAAATTTGCATTTGCCCATTTATTTGGCCATTTTTTTAGACAAAATTGTGAGCAAATAATTGGGTCAAACACACGTGAATCTTTAAGACCAATTTACCATGAATTTAAGACTAAATACGTCAAATTTTAAGACTTTTTAAGGCCTTAAATTTGGATTTATGAATTTTAGACTTTTTTAGACTTTTTAAGACCTAGCGGATACCCTGCTCAAAGAAAAAAAAAGTGTTTTTGCTGCTATTAGTAATGATTTAACAATACTGTCAGCTACATTTTACGATGTATGAATCAATCCATAGCCATAATATGGTCCATCCGTATGCTTAAATAAGACAAAATGTGAGTTGCAAAATGTGATTTGGAGCTTACTTAACTCTAAAAAAGGGAGAGCTTGGAGCTTGCTAACTCAAAAAAAAAAAAATACTTTGTTTCAATAAACATGCAATAATGTATACAGTTTCAAATGTATTTTAAAATATGAATCAATATACTGTATAGCAATAGGTTGCCCATCTATTGCCATACATTTTCAAATATATGAGGAAGTTTGTCATATATTGAAATATGTTATTTCTGAATGTATTGCAATATACCTTTGTTTCGTAAGGGAGGTACTGACCAAGATTACAGACAAAAGCCAAAGTTCTGGACAGGTAGCCATGAAGATCAAATGCAATGGGCAATTTTTCTTTTGGCAATGAAGTATACCCAAACAATAAAGTATATAAACAATAAATATAAACAATAAAGTATACCTAGACTGATGTTTTACGTATTATTAACACACTGTGGAACGTGTATTACAGCTGCAGTTGTGTATCACTTACCATTCACATGGAAGTGGAGGAAGCTTGTATCTAAACTGGTCCATGCTGGGATGATGTTAATGACTCCTGTCAGTGCTCGGTCTGTGTGCTGTCTTTGATTTCCACAGAGGTTTCAACATTCAACACCTGTACTGAGTGCACAGCTGAGTGGGAACATGCACTGTGCTCTTGTTTTCTTCTCAGGTACATGACACATCTACAATAAAAATGAATTTGTTTCAGTGTCACAACCTTCACATGTAGGTTATATTGTCAATGTGTGTCAATCAGTGGATACTGGCCTGGTTGTGTTTTTGTTGCCTTGTTCTCCACTGTGGAGAAGGCCTGGAGGGTGAAGGCATCGGTGGTGCCCGTGGTCATTGGATCACTCGGGGCAGTAACTCCCAAATTGGAGGAGTGGCTACAGCAGATACTAGGAAGCTTGGAGGAGACCAGGGTGAGCATGAGGACAAGTTTATATATCAGAATCAGAATAGAATTTATTGCCATTATCAATGAAAAGTTTCACAGACTATGAATTTTCTTCGGTGTACTCGTGCAACATGAAACATAAACTTTAATAATGACAAATAATGAAATATGGGGAGGGGGAAAATATACTAATTATAAAACTATAAGGGCATGCATAAAAATAGAATAAGTAAAAAAATGTTTTTAATAAAATAGCAATTTAACACAATACAAGACAGCAGTGTAAATGGGTGAATTTACAGATGTACATTAGCAGCAAATGTGAGTGTGGACATACCACATAGTGCAATAGAGCAGTGCAAATGGAACAGGTTATTCAGTTTTCATTAGTCTTATACAGAATTATTAAGTGTTCGTGGCTCTGACACAGAGTTACTGAATGTTATTAAGTGTTCATGAGCCTAATAGCGGAGGGGAAAAAGCTGTTCCTGTGGTGGGAGGTTCTGGTGTCCCTGAGGGGAGAGGGTCAAACAGTTCGTGTCCAGGGTGAGTAGGCTCAGCTGTGATCCGACCTGCACACCCCCGGTGTGCAGGTCATTGCTAAGATCAAAGGTATACGTAGTGTCTAAACCAGAGTTTGAGAGGTTAATCCATGTGTTTGTCTAAAAGCAGGTCAGACTACTGTAACGGCTGCTCACTGGCCTCTCTAAACAAGCTGTAAAACAGCTGCTGTACATTCAGGATGCTGCTGCTCGAGTCCTGACTAGAACCAGGAAATATGATATATTAGTCCAGTGCTCAGGTCTCTGCACTGGCTTCCTGTCGCTCAGGGAATAGACTTGTCTATTCTACAATGCACTGCTTGTTTACAAATCATTTCATGGTCTAGTACTCTGACATGTTAGTGCTGTATGAACCATCTCAAAGAACCTCAGGGAGTAGTCTCCTGTTAGTTCCCAGAGTCAGGACAAAACATGGCAAGACTGCGTTTCAGTTTTATGCAGCTAAAATCTGGAACAGTGTGCCAGAAGATGTGAGACAGGCCTCAACTCCGACAATGTTTAAATCCAGGCTGAAAACAGTTCCTTTTAGCTGTTCATATGGCAACTGAAAGTATCTGCACTCTTCAATTTTAATGTAATTAATTAATGATTATATCTATGTTTTATTTATTGATTTTATCTGCCTTCTTGTAATTTTATGAAATTGTGAAGCACTTTGAATTGCCTTGTGTATGAATTTTGCTGTACAAATAAAGTTGTTATATTAAATTAGTTATATTAAACTAAAAATGTGTTAATACATTGCAGCTAGCCACTCATTACCTCATCTAAATACCTTTGTCTTTTGACAGTAGTTAGAACTAAGTATTTTGAAACTAATCTATCTTTTAAAAATAACAAAATATCCAAGCTCTTCTAGACGTCTTTGGTAGCAATTCCGAATTCATCCACAAGAGGTCAGTAGGCTACAGCAACTGATTCTTGGTGAATGTTTGTTTTAAAAAAAGAAAACGCAATAATTATTAATATTACCATAAGCAAAGTACAAATCAAGATGAACATAGAATATGCAGTGCAGTACAATAATATATCATAAATACATTACAAAAAAAGGAAACAAGGAAAAGGAAATATACTTCCGGTAAGGTCAAAGTGCATTGAAAGCTAACATATCGGGCTAACATTTGAGCTAAACAGCCAATGTTTATTTAAAATGGACGTTAACCAAACAAAACAGGAACACTTACTCGCATTAAAGGGTACGTGATAGCTTCATTGTAAAATTATGCTAGACTGTCGACTATATATGTATAAAATATTACAGAATGACTAATTGTTATGTTATTGCTACGAGAGAGTGACCTGCCAACATCTACTTACCTACTATAGAGATGACAGCTTAAAATTCACAATTCTGCAAATAATGTCAACAAATCACAGCTGTAGGGTAGCTATAGGTTAAGTTTGTTTCCATTTTTGTCATAGCTGTTGCGTTCTGTGCAACTGTTAAACACTAGAGTCATGGTATTTTACGATATAAGATGGGCTTAAAGAAGTTACCATGAAACTATGAACGATCACAATCATCATAATGGTTCTTATTCTCTTCCCTCCTGCTTTCAGTGATGCGTTTAACCAAACCAACACTGTTTACAAATTTACCAGTCACTTGTGAGGACCGTGATCTGCCGGGTGAGTCTTCCCACATCTGTTTTGTCTGTCAGCTTTATGTGTGACTGTGACCTGTCCGCTCGGTTCTTGGGATATGGAGACCGCTAAAATACCAAGGCAGGCTTTGATTACAGCTGCAGCTACTGGAAGGCTCCTTGATCAGTACCACGAAGACAGAGAGGAAGATCCTGAACGTTTTGTGTTAATAATGGCTTGCTTGAATAAATGCATTTCAATCAATTTTTTTTTATTTTTATCACAAACAGAGTTGCCTCATAGGACTTCACAGACATCAATCCAGGGGGGGAAAAAAACAAATGCAATGTCCAAACAATGTACAAACGTGCCAGTGGTACCCAGGGGCCATATGCGGCCCTCCAATGGGTTTCATGTGGCCCTCAAGATGGTGTTGAGATCGTGTATCGAGTATCTACAGTGCGAATATGAATCAGTTCATAAATGAAGTTCAATTTATTAATTTTTTTGAATTTCATCTTGATTTGAGCAGGTAAATACATGTATCTGTCAAAGGAATACATATTTTTGCATCTACCCTAAGAACCCTAAGAAAAAACGCATTATTTCACCTAAAATAAGAGTAAATATCTCTAAATTAATAAGAAATACATTTCATTTTTCTTGAAAAAAAATAACAAAAATCTATTTCTATTGACACACAAGTTACAATTTTCTTAAATCCAGAAATGTATACTTGTAAAGATGTCATTTTCTGCTGTGTACTTTGTTTAATTTGACTGAATACATTGTTTCTAGTTACTAAGGACCAAAACTGTATGTCCTACTCAATAGCACGATTATTAAAGGGTGTTTAATCATAGATCTGGTTGAATTTGGTCTTTCTTTATGTAAAAACAGTGTTGCATTTGGCCCTTCGCTTAATAATACTTCCATTTTGGCCCTCCATGTAAAATACTTTGGGCAGCCCTGATCTAAACAAACAAACAAACAAACAAGCCTAGGTTATCCCCCATCCCCGTCATTTGAACCCCACTGTTGAAGAGATTTTAAATTCGGAGTTGATAGTAATATTCCTTCTACATTGGCCTTTTGAGAACCTCGGTGACATGTTCGTGTTTGTTTTTATTCGGGCAGAGGATGTAACAAACCCATATGCCAGCTGAACTGGTAACTGTACTCCACGCATGCCATAAATCACAGTGGCATTTGGTAGTTATTTATAATCGTAGAGCTATAGTAAAATTAAATATGTGGTGTATACATTTCAAAGACTGATTGCTGCTTAGTATGTTTGTAATGTAACTTGTAGTAAATTGTTTTCCCTCTTTGATATCAATAGGAGATTTGTTCAGCCAGCTTATGAGAGATGACCCCTCAACAATCAGAGGAGCTGAGACGTTGATGCTGGGAGAGATGCTTACCTTACCACAAAATTTTGGGTAATACAGTAAACATTATCATACACTACTGAAAGAAAGTTAAAACGGGGTCAGTTGTGCGTCATTATAGTTCAGGTCTCATGTTGAAACCAAATCCTTATCATTTCAAGATATTATCATGTTTTCACAAGATACTGATCACTTTATTATTATATATTTATGTGTATTCCCCCGATGGGCAAGGGAGAAAGTGCAAATCAGAATTATTCAGTCAAGTTTTCTCCGCTCTTCAACAGTTTCTCATCCAAGATTGTAGTTGTCACTCTGTTCTTTGGGCTATACTTGCTCGAGTTTACTCTTGCCCTTTGCTAGGTATCTGTCCTAGGTGGTGACACATAAGTGTTGCGAACTAATGAGTTGTAGGTAATGATCTTGGCCTATGGAGGGCAGTGTTTGAGGTTTATTTCTACTGATAAAGTAAAGGTGTACCCATGGGTGTAAGTACCTCGTTTTACACAAGACCAGTGTATCACAAAATGTTGTGAAGTTATCCAGATTTTGCAGGATCAATCATTTTACAAAATTATCCAGGATTATCCCCTTTTGGATTTAATGGGAATCACAGCTGTAGTGTTGGCTTCTGTACATCCTGACATCTGGGCTGAGGCAGTGCCCATTCTACCCTCTCTTCACACAATCAGAGTAAACTTTATCTCTCTAATGTTTTTGACCAATGATCAGCATCTCGCTTTACCTCTGCAACCGTTCACAAACCCATGACTTTGGCTCAGAGCTCCATGCACTGTGGGGGGACACATCCTACCTAGTGCTGACCAATCTGCTGCGTACACAGCCAGACAGCGTCATGCTAGTAATTCTCACTTTTTGGCTGTGTTTATTTGGTCCAAAAGCAGCTGTGGATTATAATTGTCACTGACTGGATAGCAACATATCAGTGGTCTGTCCCTTTAACCATCACCCTGGATAGAGAGGTGGACAGTGCTGGTGATTGAACAGAAAATCTATTCATAGCCTAATTATAGGCAATATTACAACAAAATGATAAAAGAACAAACCAAAAAGAGCTTTAATTTTAGTGATAAATTTGTGACCATGTAAAATCATGATTATTTGACATCATAACATATAGTGAGTTTATAATTGTATCTGATAGTATCTTGAAATAACATGACAAGGATCTCAGGGTCTTGTTTAAACATCATATTAGCTGAAACGGATTAATACACGACTGACCCTTCTATGCTTTCATAATGCACTGAATTAGTTTTCTTAAATATTTGGTTGTGACTTTTGTACTTTTACCCCCGTCAGCAATATCTTCCTGGGAGAGACTTTCTCCAGTTACATCAGTGTGCACAATGACAGCAGTCAAGTAGTAAAGGATATACTTGTAAAGGTAAGAGCTTGTTGACCCGTGGTCCACCTGAAGTTAACTGTGGTGCACTTCCAGGGAGAATTTGGTTCCTTTGTGCAGCTTGTCAGACCCCGTTTTGCGCTTGTGAACCAACTAAAGACTAATCTAACTAAATTGACTGAAATCACAGTTTGAAAAGGCAAAAAACTTGATATTCATTTGTTTTTGGCATAAGTTTGCTCCCACTGGTTTTTAGTTTAATTTGTGATACTGCATTCTAGGGCTGAACAATATTGAAAAAGCTTGCGATATGCGATAGTGCAGGGTCGGCCCTAGGCATAGGTGACCCAGCCACGATATGAGCGGCTGATCGTTTGGAGCGATTAGCACATTTTGAAGGAGGAGCCACAGACTCGCTGGAGAAGTTGTGAATGCGGAAATGCGTCGACACCGAGCCATTCAATCAAACAAGCTTCAATAGACACACGCAACAATAAATGGGATTTTATTATGACAACATCTCTGGAGGCACAGGTAGGCTACTACACACACTGCTTTTACTGTACACTGAGGAGCGGGCAGCCCCTCATCCTCCTCACTGCTCAGCCCGGGAGAGGGAGAGAGCCGGGCAGGTTTGTCCTCGAGGGAGAGAGGAAGTAAGAAAGCTTCATTTTCATTCATAACTTTGTGGTCAGAGTAACTACAGTACTACAGAAACTACAGAAAACCCATAGAAGCGTGTTTTCTCTGCATCGCGTAGCTTCTCCCAAAGAGAGTGGCGTATGCGTCAATAAGCGTCTGGCAGCAGCGTGTTTGAGCTTCTAATTACAGTATAGACGTATTGAGCGATGTGTTTGGTGTGTACAGCCCTTAAGTGTTGGTGAAAACCAGGTGCGCAAAAGAACAAATTTCCCTGGAAGTGCAGCAGAGTTCACCTCAAGTGGACCAAGTGTGAACATGGCACAAGTAACGTCCGCTTAAGTAATTGCCATGTGTTATTTCCAGGCAGATCTACAGACTAGTTCACAACGGCTCAACCTCTCTGCGTCCAACACTGCGGTGGCAGAACTCAAACCAGAATGCTGTATTGATGATGTCATTCATCACGAAGTTAAAGAAATTGGAACACACATGTGAGATCTCTCTGTCACATGATGTCCGCTCACATGATGTAACTAAAACTATATTTAAACCCATCTTTTATTGACTTTTCTATTTCAGTCTTGTTTGTGCTGTGAGCTATACCACACAATATGGGGAGAAACTATATTTCCGGAAGTTTTTTAAATTTCAGGTGAGCTATGCTTGCACACTAATTGGACTTCAGTTGAACATTGTAAAACCATGAGAAATGTCACACATCTACAATACTGCAAACTTCAGTCCATTTGCAGTCAGCTGTGTGCTCGTGAACCCACTGCAGCACGGTCTCTTTTCTCTAGTTTTTAACAAATGTAGATTTTTTTTTTTTCCTCAAATGCTGTTGTATATTTATATTTAAATGGAGAAACAATCCGACAAAGTATTCAGTCTGCCGTCTCTTTTCAACCAGGTTTTGAAGCCACTCGATGTAAAAACAAAGTTCTACAATGCAGAGGTAAGTCTCAGTTGTTGAATAGTGCTGTAAAAGTTCTTTATGTAAAATGTTATGATGGATGTTGATGGAAGACAGTGTTGGGGAGAATACTTTGAAATTGTATTCAGTTACAGAATACTGAGTACTTGTCTTAAAATGTATTTTGTAATGTATTCAGTTACTTTGCCCAATCAGTGTACTGTATTCTGAATACTTGGAATACTTTCACCTTGATTTGCTTTATATTTTTGTATAAATATGGTGAAAGATTAAAAATATGTAGCAACACTTTTACACCAACAGTTGTCTCTTTTTTCTTTCCCTCTCTGTCTCTGTTCTTTCTCTCTCTCTTTCTCTCTCCATCCTCTCTCCCTCCCTCTTTCTTTCTCTCTCTCCCTCCTCGCTCTCCTTCCTCTCTCTTCTTTCTCTCTTCTTTCTCTCTCCTTTTCTCTCTCCTTCCTCTCCCTCTCTCCTTCCCCTCTCTCTCTCCTTCCTCTCTCTCTCTCTCCTTCCCCTCTCTCTGTCTCTCTGTCTCTCTCCTTCCCCCCTCTCTCCTCCCCCTCTCTCTCTCCTTCCCCTCTCTCTGTCTCGCTCCTTCCTCTCTCTCTGTCTCTCTCCTTCCTCTCTCCCTCTCTGTATTCCTTTGGTATTTGAAAACTGTATTCGAAATAGCCTCAAATGAGAGAGTATTTGTACCTGAATACAGTTACTCAAAATGAGTATTCTGAATACGTATTTTAAATACATGTATTTAGTTACTCCCCAACACTGATGGAAGATGAGATATGTGAGATATGTTGTTTCTTAGGAGATCCTTTCTAGCCTTTAAAACCACAACTCTTGTTAGAATTGCAAATTTCATCAAGTTTTTGTTTGTTTTTCTTTCTCACATCATTAGCCATTAGGTTGTCCACCATTTTGGCATGTAACAACATATGTTCATTTTGTTTGTCTATTTTATTTCTTCCATTAGAGTGACCTCAGTTCTGTGGTAATTGTTTATTCTGTTAATGCTCAGTTCATGCTTCTTTTCATCTCTTGGCATTCTCTAAAGGTCAAATGAAAGGGGCAAAGTAAAATGAGGACGCATGTGCATTGTCCTTGCATTATTTGAAATCAATAGAATGAAAAAAAAAGTCTCCCCAGTAACATTTGAGTGAGATTACTGTATGTGTCCACGATTTTTATTTTGCCCTTTCTTCTGGCACTTTCACACTTGGCAACTTGTGATAATAAATTGGGTTTCTCCTTTGGTTGGCTGTAAATTGTGGTGAAAATAATGTGATTATGGGGAAAGTAGTGTTGGGTTGGGTGGGTTTCCTTCAATTTGAGATGCATTTGATTCCTGAACGATTAAAAGGTTTAAACGTACTAATAACAAGTTAATAAAACGGTTGGCTTCTGCATGGTTTGGTGTCTCTAAACGGTGCCCAATAATTGCGGGATGCTCCTCCACTTTTAATCGCAGGCATGTTCCAATCTTTGCTTCTCTTGGTGTATCGGTGTATTATGGAGGTTGTACAATACGGTAAAAATATTGATAACGGTAAATTCATATGCAGTATATTGCAAAATGTTCCTGGTGTTCGAAATGAATGATTCATTCGTAGAGGTGGCAGATATATCGTCTACAATATAATATTGAAACTGTTGTTTGGAAGATGTGTAAGTTTACAATATCGAGCACATCTTCAAAGTCAAGAAATTAGCAAAAATCTGCAAAAAAAGTTGCTAAAAAATAAAATTGACATATATTTGAGGTGTAATCTTTTAAAAAAAAGTATAATAATGTTTATCTGCAGTTTATTCAAGATAATTATCGTTTTGATGACAGCGATCTAAATTAATACATTTACCAGCACATTTTGACATATTTTTGATGGTTTGCCAAAATATCGTTTGGTTATCGTCATCGAGACAGTCCCACTAAATATCGAGATATTCATTTTTGTTAATATCCCCCACCTCTCTTCATTAGTAATATTGGTCTTTGATTACATTATCTTAACTTGACACAACCTCCACAGTGCACACCGCTGCTGTACTAACTACAGTAGGTCTCTAAAGGTAGACTGAGCAAATACTGTATAGATTTGCCCCTAATAAAGTTCCCAAAAACTTCTATTGGCACCACCCTGAAAACAATGTAATTATTTTTTAACTATCTGCTCAGTTTACCTCAGATTTTGCCACTGACGTGTTCAATCGTGTTTGACAAATAACTTGAAAATACCTTTTTAGACGGATGAAGTATTTCTGGAGGCTCAAATTCAGAACATCACCACGTCGCCCATGTTCATGGAGAAGGTCTCCCTGGAGCCGTCCATCATGTACAACGTCACGGAGCTTAACATTGTTGAAAATGACGAACAAGGGTAAAGGCTTTGATTGCATACTCTACTAGGGCTGGGTGTCGTTTATTTATTTTTCGATACTAGTACTTGTAACGATATCTGGTTTACGATACCAATACCTGAACGATACCTATACTAAACTATTTGTCATTAAGCTTAAATGACCCAAATTCATCTTATTTATCTAAATTTGAGCTGTTTTGACGAGTTAAGTTTTAGTCTAACCACTTGTTCTGAGGTGTTTCTGACTTGTTTCAATAGATTTCAACTTATTTCCTTTTTTATTTTAATTTGATTGCCAATGGGGTAAGAAAATTGGTCTTGTCCTTTTGCCAGTTTTGATTGATTGATTGTTTGAACTTGTTGATTTCAAGTTTAAGTACACTACACTTATATATACTTCACAGTGCAGTGCCAGCAACCTGCCAGCACCCATCACAGGCGTCAAAAAATACAAAATAGTCAGAAATAAGAAATTCATGCCTTATACAAACTTGAAAAGGAGTGGGAAGAAGTATAACCTTTTAAATCCCACCCCTGTAAATTTTATTTTCCTAATTCAAGTCAGATTACCTTAGAATCAGTAAAAATTGTCATGAATAAGCCAAATAATGTAGGTGACTGTAGTACAATATGTCTAATCTTGTCAAAACTGCTCTAAACAACTAATATTCTCAAATCAAGTCATTTATACTCATGCTTGATCTTTAGTTTTGTTGTAGAACCATAAAACAGAACAATAATAGTCATTTATTCAATACAATACTGTTTCTTTCTTGTTTTCTTGATTCTTGTTTTTATCATTTATTTGAGCTAAAACACCTAAGTTCTTTAGTGCAGTCTCAGACCCACTAGGCAGAAGAACTAAAGAAAAATATTTATTTGGTTTTCGGTACCAATTTATTTTTCGATATAACGGTACCCAGCCCT
>OMNZ01022815.1:0-10328 GCA_900303255.1 Lesueurigobius sanzi | reverse complement strand
TGCAGACCATAGATATAAAACATGCACAGAGACGCATAGACTGATACTGTAGTACTATCCAGAGGGCACAAGATGGCGGTGCTCACCACTGAGGTCACTTGACTGAAACGCATGTATATCATAACATTTTAATGCCTTACCTTGATAAACAGTGATTTTGTTTGTTATTTGTTTTCAGAGCCCTTTTTCTTAAGCTGTGAAAGAAGCTTTATCTCATTTTATTTCACTTTACCTGTACTTCTGGAAGCGCTCCAGGTCATAGTGGTCGAAGATGTCCCTCCAGCTGTAGATGTTGACGATGCCGGTTGCCACGGTGATCAGGAGCATGAGGGTGAGCTTGACCATGTGACTGACCTGGACCAACATGGTGGTGGCCATGAGGGCGAGGACGGCGATGTAGCTGTAGTATTTGGGGTTCTCGGGACAGCCCCCCCGCCGGGCCGGGGCCTGGGGCAAGCAGCTCAACTGGACAGAGGGGAGAGAGAGGGCAATTTATACAGCCAAAACATGTTTATTGAGTGCTTTACATGAGTTTTTAATAAGGAAGCCCTGATCTGATACTGGTATATACAGTACTAAACCTGCAGCATAAGCAAGGCTGCTATAGGAGCTAAAATGCTGGGGGAAGTACAGCACATTGAGCCCTATCCTCTCGTTTTCCTTACTGTATAAATTATGTTGCAATATTTAGGTCTAACCTGTACATTTTCTTTCTGTTCATTGCTGTTCACATTGTGTCCTCTTTTTCTGTCCCACCCCGGTGGCGAGTTTCCCGGGCTGTTGAAGACTTGAACAACTGCCGTCACCGTGGGGACTGGACAGCATTCGTGGGACCAGACGGCGTCAGCCAAGCCTACTGCTCGTGTTACGCAGTGCTGCGGGACTCTTGTCTACCCGGGGACGTTTCCCAGTTTAATGGCCGCCGCAACTCTCGCTGAACATAGCCGTTGGACTCTGGTCGACCAAAATTCACCACTGGCCCATCCGTCCAAGGGGGATTGGTCCTTCTTCAAAATTGGTTCCCCTCGAGGTTTCCTAACTTTCTCCCATGTGGTTTTTAAGGGTTTTTCCTCGCCGTGGAGGAAGGTCTAAGGATGGGGGATACTCTAAGCTTGTTACTCTAAGTGATTTACTTATTTACGAGACATTACATCTGGTTGATTGATTGATATATCTGATGCTGAACCGATACTTTCACCAGCTTGAAGAGAGCCTAAACAGGTTAAGGTTAAGGTGAACTTTATTGTCCCCGTAGGGAAAAAACAGGGGTGCCAGAGCCTTACTCCACCCACAAACAAAATCCAAATATTGCTGCGAAAGAGGCGGTCTGGGAGGCTTTGGGGTGACGTGCTGGGGGTGAGAGTGTGGGCGGGTGTGGTGCATTACAGCATGCAGAGTGACAGCGACGCTATATTGGTGCTTTCCAGTTCAAACGTATAAAGTGTAAAGGAAACAGAGCAGCGGATCAGGGACTTTGAAATGAGTTTTATTCAACATGAACATGAAATGAAGGTGATATCTGACGAGACCCTGCGTGATCTGTTATATAATTTACATAAAACTTTATTGCTCGCACTGATTCACAGTAAAATGCTCCCTTTACATGGAAACCAAGGTTTTCAAAGCTTTCCCTCTTCTCCGAGTCTGTGAGCACTCCTGCTGGTGCCGTGATACACAAAATCAGCTGCAGTCACATGCAAATTATGATTATTATTAATCACATCTGCCACGGGTATTAGAAATTTACAACGGTATCCGAAAATTGTACCGGTATAAGGTGTACGATATGATACTGACCATGTCCACGATGTCGGCCATGGTGAGGATGAAGATGGCTGCCATGGCCCAGGTGTTCCGGGCCCAGCGCGTGTGGTCGATCCATGTGGAGAAGGACACCAGCTTCTTCGGGAAAACCTGCACACACACATACTCCTTCATTATACTCACATACAATTATTCCATAAGGAAAGCCATTCATCCAACACTAAACCATGCAAACAAATCAGTGGTTCTCAACACGCTAACCCTCAAATTTATTCACTAGTTATTAGTGAATAAACAAATTTCGCCTTGTTTTTTAGGGTTCAAGAATCAATAAGTCAGTGTCTGCGTACACTGGTGTATGAGTGAGAGTGGGAACGGGGGAGTGGTTCCTTACTGTAAAGCGCTTTGAGTGCCTAACGTAGGTGGAAAAGCACTATACAGTATAAGTTGAGACCATTTACCATTGAATTTACAATTCCTCTTTTAGTGAATAAGTATTGTAAAGATTAGGGTGTTTATTTTTTCAGGTGAAAGTTTATATTAAGAGAGCAAACTGGCCCATCTAAATAGAAAAATATGAGTTTTGCCTGCAATGCACTCTGTTGATATTAGTGAGTATTTGGCCTTTAATGGCGTCTTTCCACGCATCACGTTTCTACTCAGCCCAGGGCGCAATCCTCGGAATCCCCCGTTTCTACCAGGTCTTGCTTTTCCACATGACCAGTGGGCTACTCTTTAGGGGGTGGGGTTTACCGGCCGGCGGCCTCGGCTCCTCAGGAGAAGAGCACCGCAAAGTAATAATGGACTTTAAATTAAATTATTCTGAAGCTCTAAGACAAAAACTAGAAGAAAGAAGCTGCTAAAAATGAACTATGAAGGCAAGCTATGTGCTAATGTTATGCTAACAGCGGCTAAAGTTGTGCTAACCATCGCCAAGATCACCAAGATCACGGTTTACAACCAAAGTATAATGTTGTGAAATAATAATCTGGTAGGACGTTCCTGTTTGTGCGAGGGCCGTCTTCTCTCTCCTCTGACAAATCAGAGGCCAGCTTGAACCAGGCCAGCTCGCTTTGACCCCAGGTTGAGGACGGTCCCAAAACTTGTGCCTGGCTCACCTGGTTTGATCTGGGTAAGGCATGTGGAAACAAAGGACAAAGCGGGTAGACTGGCACTGGGCTGGGCTGGAACTGTTAATGGAAAACCCCCTTAAATCACCCAGTGGCTCTGTGGGTGGAGCATGGCGTCTTTACTTTCCATCACAGCAGTCTCTACCATGCTCTGAAATATCAGGATTTTGTTTTCACTTTAAAAACTTACAGTGACCTTATGTACAGTAACTATGCGCTAAAAAGTACATTTTGCATAAGTTGCATAAGTAACTGTACTTGGTTCATGTAGCGGACTGTAACTGACCCTGCAGTCTGCTGAGGGGCAAGAGGACAATGTCAAATCTGAAGCTTTATTGACTTCCATTTCCAAAAAGTGCCCTGAGCTTTATGAACAGCGACAGTGCAGGTTCACACTTCATGAGTCGCCGGTCGGCCATGTTGGATTTTTGCAGTTTGTGGGATCAATACTTGGCCTGCTCTAGGGGGACGTATCGATAAACTGTAGTTTCCACCATCAGGACGAGGCCAAAAGAACAGAGTTGCCAAAACTTAACGACCAGCCTCAGTAAGTTCACATCAATGGACTGAAGCACAAACCACAGGTCGAATAAGGCAGGATCACACATGTATCGTAAACATCTAAATATTCATTTATATACACAAGATAATTATTTAAGCGAAGACACTACCGGTAAAAGTACATTTTTTCAGATTTTGGGCCAGTTTAATCTCTTCAAATATACATTTTCGCCTGGAAACAAATAAATTGCAAAATCTTCTCCATAGATTTACACAGAAAATTGTAAGTACAAGGGTCACTTTCTCAAAAAACATCTCCACTTTAGTAGAACCTACAGCCATCAAACTTTACAGTCTTGTACTTAATATTTAGAAGGTTTGTTCAGAGGGATTTTTCAATATTTAATTCCTTGTTTGATCAATTGAGGTTTGAACCTCTGTAGCACAGTGGTTAGCGCTGGTGCTTCACAGCTAGAAGGTCCTGGGTTCGAGCCCGGTCCAGGACGGGGCCTTTCAGTGTGGAGTTTGCATGTTCTCCCCGTGTCTGTGCAGGTTCCCTTCGGGTGCTCCGGGTTCCCCTACCACTAAAAACATGTACAATAGGTCCAGGATGAATGAGTGTGTGTGTGTGTACGAGTGTGGGACAACGGATGGAAATTAGCCCAAGGCTACAATCCGGAGTGGTGTGTTTACATGGCTGTCATGTGTGTTTGGTTGGGGTCTTTTTTTAAATTAGAAGCACTTTGTATTCATGTGGATAGAGCCTAAATATAGTTTCTTGTCCCCGTCTAAAGCAAATTGTTTTTGTATCCAATATACTTACTGTAGATATAATTTAATTCTGTCAAGTGGAATAAAAAGGATTTGCATGGTCAATTATCTAATGAAAGCAACCTGGATCCACTTAACCAACTACAAAGTCATTCATTCACAATTGACATGTTTGTCTCTTATTAGTCAAGAGGTTTTGTTTGATCTCTTGGCTGCTTTCCCACCAAATACTTGTAATTTAATTAAGACGAATGTGTGGCATTGACTGACCCTGGGAAAGATGGCAGCCAGCGAGCAGATCGTCAGGATCAACAGCAGAACTTCTCCCACTGCAAAGGTGATGTAGTTCGCCATCAACCTTTGACAAAAGAGCACAGAGAAAGAATGTTGGTATAGCAGACCGGACAAAGTAACAGATACAGTCGGCAACAAATCTTTCTAGGGGGCGTGGCCTAGCGAGGGGGATGGAAGCTTGTTATGGGAATCACTTTTTGTGTATTTTCTTGCAGACTAAATGCATATTTACCACATACAAATAAAGTAGAAGTGAAAAACCGTCACTCAAAGCTACTCGCTAGCATGTAGCATGTAGCATGAAGAGATCCTTAGCATTATGGTGAATTGGCTCATTGAACCCCTTTGTTCCTCTTCATGTCTCATGTTTATTTGGTTGAACGTAAGTTTACATAATGTGGCAGAATGTTTAATTGTTTTTTGAATGATGAATGATGACACAATATATTACTTTTTTACTCATGGTTAGTGGTTGTGTTTAGCCAGGTATTGTTTAAACCAGGGGTCGGGAACCTTTTTAGCTAAAATAGCCAAAAAAGTCACATACATTAACAGCCATACAATATTTTTTTTTACTCTGATTACAACAAAATGTGTGAATTTATTATTTTTTGCAACATTGTTATACTGGAGTTATCCAATGCATAAAATAGGTCTTACTAGGGCTGTAAGCATTTAGTTATGAAATAATATTTATTATTAGGCACATATTTATCCCCTGTTTTTAAAGATAAAATTGGTAATGCTCCAATTTCCCAAAGCTGCTTAATGATAAAATATGCTGTGGTCACAATACTAAATAAAATACAGAACAAAAGCACGTGGCCCAAAGTGAACAGCCACTTGTTAAGTTTCACTTTGACGCCACAGAGCAGCCTTTGAGGCTTGTATTTGGACTGTTCCTGGACAACTTTATGTTTTTACATGTTGATTGGACAATGCACACGTGGAGAAGAATGATAATTTATGACCAACATTGGATTTGATGCATTTGGACCGTAATATGCTCTGGATCTACAGCTGGATTATTACACACAACGTGGTCATCTTCAGGAGAACCCTAAACAAGCCCACATTGATTTTTTTTTTTATTATTATAAAATGTAACCCCTATTACTCATTGTGTTAAGAAATACCAGCTAGGATTTATCTGAGAGCCACATGCAGTCATCAAAAGAGCCACATGCAGTCATCAAAAGAGCCACAGGTTCCCTACCCCTGGTTTAAACAATCTGTTTACTCTTACTCAAATTGTAATGACAAAATAAACTAGCCAAATGTCCCTGATCAAAAATGTACATACTGTGCATCTTGAAACAACAGTTTTCAGAGTCCTGTCCTTTCAGTTGAAGTTACAGTATTTTTTTTCTTTTCATCCTGAACAATTTTCCTGGCAGTTGATGCTGATCAAGTAAACTTTAGATGAGGGACATTTGAGTAGTTTCTGTTTCATTTTGATTTGAGAAGAGTAAAACACAGTTCTTTGACCATAAATGGCTTTGCACAACCACTAACCATGAGCGAAGACAATGTTTTTGTGTGATCATTCATATTCTCTGAAAAATGGCCAGCATTTCCTAAAGTAGCTGGGGAGCAAGATAAAATAGCAGGATCTTGCATGAAACACGTCCCATAACAAAAGCAGTGAAGAGGTGTGTGGCAAGGAAACCGAGGCACTCCTTTTTAGAAAAATAAAAATCTTTTAATCTTAAGGTGGCCACACACTAGAGGATTTTTAATCTTTTGAGACTAAAGATCTGTGCAAAGACAACACACACTTAAGGACAGACATGAGGACACACACACACACACACACACACACACACACACACACACACACACACACACACACACACACACACACACACACACACACACACACACACACACACACACACACACACACACACACATATGAGGAGTCCCACCACAGATCATGCCATGAGAGAAAGTTTTTATTGAGCCACGCCCCCTCAGACTAAAAATCCTCTAGTGTGTGTCCAGCTTAACATGGACATGCGTTTCGACAACATAGTGTCTTCCTCAGGGCATCAGGTAAAATGGTCTGTGTTTCAGGCAAGATCCTGCTGTTTGATCTTGTATAGGGCTTAGAAGAGCACCTGGTTCTACAGACTTTCACACAAATATCTGGATCCCACTGCAGCGCTCACCTTTTTGTATTTTTAAAATCGTTGTGGCCCAGTTGGAAAATGGATCTATATTGGTGCTTAGTTTTCACTGTAACTTCCAACAGGACAAACATTTGTGGGCGTTCCCAAAGTTGCCGTCTGTATCTATAATGTAACTTGACAGAGGAGTACCAGGGGTCTATGAGGGCCTCCATGGCTGCAGTGAAGAGCAGGACGGCGCAGGAGCAGCAGAAGGCCGCTCCGCTCTGCTTCTCCTTCTCCACAGAGTAACGAGTTTCCAGCTCCGGGTCCACGAACCGCAGAGACAGGCTGTTTGTGTGCTTCCCCTTCAGACTGCGGCAAAAACACAAGAGTTTACAGTTCAGTTTTAGTCTCAAGCTGGGCACACACTACAGCAGGGGTAGGCAAATCCGGCCCTCATGCAGTATAAGCGACTTGCACATCTCGGGCCGCGCGGTGCATTATGGGTAAGGTTACAACTACAACAGACAACAACAACAGACTGAGATGCACAGGGGTATTTACTGTATGTGTCGACAGCAGATACTGTGGACCAGAATGAAATGTCTTGGATGTATAAGAGCCCACTTTACCGCCATGGTAACGATGAATATATTGCTGTCGTTTTTAAGCCAATATGTTTTGGGCACCTCTATTTTATTTATTTAATATGGACTGAACGTGAGTGAAGTGATCAAGTGACAGTGTAGCAGTGTTGGGGAGAATACTTTGAAATTGTATTCAGTTACAGAATACTGAATACTTGTCTTAAAATGTATTTTGTAACGTATTCAGTTACTTTGCCCAATCAGTGTACTGTATTCTGAATACTTAGATACTTTCACCTTGATTTGCTTTATATTTTTGTATAAATATGGTGAAAGATTAAAAATATGTAGCAACACTTTTACACCACCTGTTGTCTGTCTCTTCTTTCTTTCTTTCTCTCTCTCCCTCCCTCTGTCTCTTTTCTTTTTCTCTCCTTCCTCTATCTCCCTCTCTGTCTCTTGCTCTTTTTTCTCACGAATATACCAGACCTTCATTCAGGAAATTGGCCGATTCAGTTGATCATTTAACTCACATTAAAGCTTCCTCCTCCTTTATCAAAAGGCCAATTTCCCCAAAAGTAAAAGTAGCCTAAGTAATAGTAAAAATCACTCTAAAATAATACATCACATATATCCTGTGGGCCAGTTGAAGGAGATTTAATTTTGATGTTGACCCTAGTATTTTTTGCAACCAAGAGATTGAAGCCATTAATCATTTGTTTTTTTGCTAACTTTTCAATATTTGCAAACTTTTTGGATTAATCTTACACTTAATACTCCACCTTTTAGTACATCACATATTTAGTTTTTATGGACAATTTGGACACCCCTTCTTCCAAAGTTATTAATATTGTTATACTTCTGGCCAAATATCACATCTATTGAAGGTAATGGAAGGGGGCTAAGCTCCTTTTTAAAACACTGAAAGGTTTGAAAACTGCGTATCATCAGCCACCAAATCACGCAGCTGTCATTATTTAAATTCATATTTTATGTATTTTGTATTGTTGCTAACTTTGTGACTTTGTCGCCCCCTAGTGTTTGATCTGTACACTTGTTCTAAACTCTAAACTGCCGGTTTTAAAAACAAAGAAGAAAGAAGGTGAAATATTTATATGATCTGAAGAGAAAAATTAAAAAGAAATAAAGATTTTTGGCACATGTTGATGACTTCTTTATCACGGCCCCAAACCTGCATTTTTTACACTTGAAACCTCAGCACTCACACACTTTGGCAACTTCACAGAGGACCGTAGGGCGTAGTGAGAGTATTAGGACCGGGCCCTGGTTCCCTGGTTTCAATATTGACAAAATAAATGTGTGCAACAAACTTACAATTTTGGTCCATCTTTTATGTCCGTCTGGATCTTTCTTTTCTGTCGGGAAATTATGAAGGAAGGGAGGTTTACAACCACATTTCTTCCGGTCTTTGGGTGAACTCAGAGTAGCCTTAAAATTGTGTTTTTTCCGCCAAAGTTCAAGTCTATAAACTCTCCACGGTTAGCTGCCTGTACTAAGCCGTTTGTTTGGTAGCCAAAATGTTTTTACTTGATTGACCCACGCATGCGCAGATGCAATGTGCACATCGCTTATACCCTCTGGCCCTCAAGACTATTTTGAGCAATATAGTGACACTCTAAAAGTCTAAATACTGGTTGAAGTACTCTTAAAAATACTGAAATATACGGCAAAAAATATACATCTTGATGAGTTAAAATTACTAAAATTAAGCATATTTTACCCTAATTTTTAGTAATTTTGACTTGCCAAGTAAAAAAGCTGTAAAATTTGATTTATTTTCTCATTTTTATGTACAATAAGAAATTTGAATGTATTTTAGGTAAATGTTTTTACTTATTTTAGGTGCAAAATACTTGCTCCATTGGCAGATAATATTACTTACCTACTTAAACCAAGGTCAAATATTGTAATTTCAAGAAAACTATTTTTAGCTTTGTTTTTCCAGTGTATGGTCAATTTCTCAGGGGGGAGACAGAAAGTAGTCCTTCAGTTTTGATCCAGCATGGGCAGGTTCGGCCATCGATTTATTGACTAGGAAAAAAGTCGTGTGGATTTGGTCTGGAATGCCCTGACAATAATCACAATAATGGTGACTGGAAACTGTCGAGTGGGGACATCCCTAAGGACAGACACTCACGCCTGGACGGTCTCCCTCTCCAGCAGAGCCTCGTTCAGCAGTTTGTTCAGCTCCTGCTCGTTCTCCTGAGCGTCGATCACTCGCTCGGCCAGGTCCCTCAGACGCAGCCTTCTCCGCGGGTTTGGGAACGACGGGTTTACTACCTGCGGATACAATTTTCGGTGTGAATCTATGGAGAAACGTTGAATCGGTGCAATAATTACACCCCTTGCTGTGAAGATTTGGAAATTTGTTTGATTCCAGGTGAATGTTTACTGTATTTTCCAGACTATAAATCGCACTTTTTCTCATAGTTTGGCTGATCCTGTGACTACTCAGGTGCGACTTATATATTAATTAATATTGAGGTTTGAATATGAATTAATTAATATGTTACGCTAGCAAACCGTACACCTATTCAGCCTTTTCTTCTCTGTTCTATTGTTATTATTAACAAGATGAAATGTCTGTTCTTGATCTCGGATTTTGTAAGGTAAATTTACCCCAAAAATGCGACTTGTATGTTTTTTTTTTCATCTTCATTTTGCATTTTTTGGCCGGAGGGACTTATACTCCGAAAAATACGGTATATATATCGAGACTGGCCCAAAATCTGAAAATTGAAAACATTTTGCCTGTAGTGTCTCACCTCAAATTCAAATCTATAAACTTTAGTCCTATTTTACATTAGCCTGGTAAACCACACCCACTTCTTTCTGTTTGAAAGAAAGCATATGGAAGATTTTTTTTGTGTCTTCACATTGTGAATTTTAAATATCTTTGAATTTTAAGTTTTCAATTTTTTTAACACCAAAAAAAAAAAAAAAAATGTTGTCTCCAAACTTCAGTCATTGAAGGAGCACTACAGCGCAGTAATCTCTTCACTCCTAGTGCAAGAGTGAAGAGATTACTGCTTCTAAGGTGTTATTCCGCCTTACAATATAGTACCACTTTCTATCTGCTTAGAAAATTGACATGTTTCATTTTGTGTCACTACTTAGATCGTGTAACTAATGTAACCATATTTAAAGGG
>OMNZ01022804.1:10391-24663 GCA_900303255.1 Lesueurigobius sanzi | reverse complement strand
CCGCCTTTGGGGGGGGCCCCCCCCCCCCCCTTCATGTGGACCTCCCTGAGGTTTCTCCTTTTGTCCTAATGGGTTTTTGAGTTTTTCCTTGCCGAGAAGAAGGGTCTAAGGACAGCACTATTAATATTAATAGATAGATAGATAGATAGATAGATAGATAGATTTATTTGTCACATACAATGCTAAAAAGACACTTAACATGTAGTGAAATGATAAGGAACACACACCTGTCATTTTAAGCAGTCCAAACAAAAACATGAAAAAGAAAAAGACGCTACAACAGAGTGTTCATGAGGCGTATAGCCTGGGGGATAAAGCTCTTGTTGAACCTCTCAGTTCTTGTTCTGAGAGAACGAAGCCTCCTTCCAGAGGGCAGCCTTTTAAACCGGTGTGGGTTGACATCCCTCAGGATCTCTGTTGGCCACGATGAACAAACTGGGGTAGCCTCCCTAATCACGCTCATTTGACTGCTTGCGATGTGCAAAAGTGTGTTGCGGTCATAGGTTATCAAAGAGCTGGGCAGTAATACCCAGCACTATCAAACACACTACACATCTAGACAGAGCGGTTCCGACGGCGTCTGGTCTCAGCCGCGCCATCTTAGTTCTAATATTCACTAGTACTAATACAAGTATATTGTATTATAGGAGGTTTGTTACTACAGTTGAAAAGGCTGCATATGGGGGTAACAAAAATAAAAATGTATTCTTACTTGATGGATGTAATTGAACAATGTCCTTTGCTGTAAACTCTCGAGCGTCAGTGTCCTTTATCCATGTGGCCGCTGTTGAAACCAACAAGACACAAGCCATTGGCCAAGACTTCATTGTGGGTCATCCAAACACTGCAGACATTGGCAAAAATATAGATATTTGGATTAGATTTAAACAGAACCCAAAATACAGGCTTTACATCAAACAAATGGTGCAAAAAGAGCAGACCAAAGTACAGTTCCAGATGGTGCTAATTTCAATAAGCTCCCCAGTGTACATACGGTGATACAGTATGCACGTTATTGGGGCATAGATAATGCAAAAAAAACAAGCATTTAGGAGCACACTGCTCTTCACACAGCGCCTCGGGACATGTCAGATAAAGTGAAGGCATCTCAAGTCAATGAACAAATCTGCACTGGTCCAGATCAGAGGCAAAACCAGGTCATTGGCTTCTGCTTCATACTGTAACTGGGAGCATCTACTAAGTCAGCAGCATAGATATTTGCATACTACAACTCATAGTAATGTTGAAGTACCCTGTTTAAAAGCAAGTGCACGCCTGATTTCACATTCACCATCAAGGTATTTCAGAGGATCTAATGGGCTAAGGAGTTAGATTGAATTAAAAAATGTGAAATATCTATCTGTGTAATGTTAAGTTATAAAAATAGCGTTGATGTCTACATTTTTTTAAGATGATTCGCTGGAACCTAAATAGATACAAATGGTGCGAAAATTCCCAAGATAGTACTCATTCAATTATGTTTACGCAAAAATGTAGCATGCCTGACTAAAGCTCAAATCCAGTCTGGTACTTGTGGTAATTAAGCTCCTTACAGAGGCTGTGTGCAGCTGTATGGCTCTACTGTATGAAAGCGAGATTAGCTTTGAACCAGTGTCCAGAGCAGGGACCTCAAGAGGCGGATTAGCCCCAAAATCAGAGCGCTTCAATGGGACAGACTTTATTAAACCCTGGCTGCAATGAGGACCAAGTGACCTCTTCAGGGCCTGGGTAATTGAATGTAAAGGACACTATATAAAAGACCCAATCTTTCCCTCTGACAGCACAAGATCCAATTTAAAGAGTGAGTAAAGGAGATGCAAATTACTATAGGTCTTTTTAGAAAAATATAAATAACATGTGAGGAAAACGCTCAGAATAGAATAAACCAGACAGTTATTAATTGTTGATAATGCCGCGTCTCTTTCAAGTCACGCAGCCGCAGCCTAGGAGCCGCACGTAACCTTAACATTATTTATGCAGAGAGAAATAATATTAATATCTATGAAATTTGTTCCTATATATACTATTTATTTTACACACATGTAATATAAATAAATTAGAGCATTGTTCTTATGGATTAATTTAGATACACTTAGGCTACTACATTTTATCAATCTGTGCGTGGGTTTACAATGAGCAGTAGAAGAGCAGTTTACAAATTAAATAGGTCACTGGGAAAAAAAAAAAAACACGTAAAACTAACCTTCAATTAGTTTATCGAGAAGGACAATCCAAATGCAGTCTGGTCCAAAGAGTCTTCTGCAGCGTGCCTGCCTAGGGTATGCACCCGGCGTTTTGTTCCTGTGTCTTCTTAAAAAATATGCAAATGTATATCCATTCGGAGCTAATTAAGCGTCAAATCCTCGTAAGAGAAGATTGGTATCAAATGCATCGCACCGCAAGAGCATGAAACATTGATTTCTGCATTAAAAGATACTAAATAATTCAATATTCTTATTAGACCCACCCCCAACACGTTTCCGACGCGGTGATTTGCTCCCTGAGATGTCAATCAAAAATTACGTCAAGTACACTGTAATCACGACACTCACATCTTCAAAATAAAAGTAATTTCACCCCACAAAGCCTATCGTATGGTTTTATTTTACGTATTTAAGATGATAACAAAAGCCTACGCCTGTTAAAACAAGAAAAACGTTTCGTATTTTGGCGTAATACATCCAAAAATAAACTTTAGAGCGCTTGTGCATTAGAGGCCGGAAGTTCAAAAATGGAAACCGGATATTGATGTTAGCTTCTTGATTAGCTTGACCATAGGAGCTTGACAGCGCTCCTCATTCCTCTCTCATTTCGAGGAAGTTCATTGATAATGCCGTGAGAAAACAGTCCATAGTGAACCCGGAGCATCGTTGAAGATCACTTATTTGGAGGATGTTTTTGCCTGAGCTCGTGAAAAGGTGAGGATTATAAGCGCGGTCTTGCTATTCGCTGCTAATATTAGGCAACGCTAAAAGTGTCCACTTGCAGCAGGTGCTAACCAGTTTGTTTTGAATACGCTTTTCAGTACTAAATCGTGCATCCTTATGATATCTGATCTGATTGGTATTTTGACAGATATTATCACTCTTAGATGATGCTAATTCATGAATAATGAGAGCAATTCTGCAAAAGGTGCGACTTCCTGGTTGGGTGCAATTCAATTTCTTGGTGTTGTTTATTCTGTCAGCCAGGAAGAGCTGCGTCATGCCATTGTGTTAGTCTTCTTGAGAGGTTTTCAAGAGAAGTGAACCTGGAGTAGATTGCACGGGGTTATTAAGCAAAACAGGTATGATCTTGTGGGAAATAATGTTTTATTATTGAACATTAAATGTGTTATGGTGATGGAAGTGATTTACAAACAGATATCTAATAAGTTGGAACTTCTGTAAGGCTTGTTTCGTTAACTTATTATGGTCAAACATTGAGGTGTAAAATAATCAAATATCTTTATACTTAATTTCATTTAACCATTATTTAACCAGGAAAGGCCCATTGAGATCCGACATTGTCCAACTAGCTACTGTTACTACGGTTTTTGCTATTGTCTATCTATGGATTGTATTTATTGCAATGCTGCTCTAGATGTATATTGTGAATGTGATGTTGCACCCAGGGCACTGCAAGCCTAAAACAAATTTCCCTCTGGGGGACCTAAACTGACCTATATGTTATTATAGGGTTTGGTGGTTTGTGGTTTTCTCTTTTATTTTGAAGTCATATCACCAACTTGTGACATTGACTTCATGTGATACACTTGACTCACAACTAACTTGCATCAATTACTGTAAAAGTTCCTCTAAATTGGTCTTGTAATGTTGGTTAATCCAGTTTGACATAAGAAGACATTACTGTAATTTCTTACTCAATATCTGACTAGTAGGGCTGCACGATTTTGACAAAAAAACCTACTTGAGATTTCTCGGACAGAAATTGCGATTCGATTTGCGATTTTAATATTTTTTATGCAATTCAGTATTGTCTAAGCATGGGATGATATGGACATTTTGTCTCACAATTTCCCTGGACACATTTTCTGCGATTCACAATATTATCACAGTAATTATCTGCCGTAGTTGAACTGTCTTCTTAATTGATGATGCTAATTATGAAAAAAAATGCTGCAATCAACTAATCGTGCCTTCTTTTCATCATAGTGACCAATATTATTGTTTATTGTCACAGTATTGTCATCTAAATATACTTCTAAAACTGCTTTACATTGCAGTAGTCCTCATTTATTATTTCAGCTTCATGAAACGCTGGAGATGTGGGACAGAAAAAAACCCTCAGCCTTTGGGGTTATGTTATTGCAGTATTTAAAATTGCGATGTCATTTCGATATAGGTCATCTGTTTCATTATAACGATGCCGTATAACTGTAAAACTGTATAACTGCACACGCTGTGTAGTTGAAATGGTGTACTTGGAGTTTTGATCACCGCAAAATCAAAACCGTTCTGTTCTGTCAAATTGTGCTTTCAGTTCCTCAAGGGCACTCTGGTACTTTCTGCCTGGTACTTTCTTTCAGCTCTCCTGGTTAATAATTGCTTCTCTTTTCAGTGTGCTACTTCTTAAACTGGTCTTGTCAACAAACCAGGCATTAGCACAAGGAATTGGATGGTTTTTACATCGGTGTACATGACGGGGACACAACATTTTAACATTAATAGTCTGTGTAGGTTCTCAGTCGTACAACGTAGGCAAAGATTCTTCAGTCTTCATCTGTGCTCTGTAGTTGAAGTGCAGGACGTTTCGCTCTTTATCCAAAAAGCTTTGTCAGCAAATGAGTAGACTTGACACGCTCGTGGGTCTCTTAAGAGGAAACCAGCAGGAGGAGTTAACCTTTAAGTCCCACCTCTCTTGGTACTAAAGGTTAATGACCTATTCACACCTAATTTAAAAACTTTAGTACCAAGAGAGGTGGGACTTAAAGGTTAACTCCTCCTGCTGGTTTCCTCTTAAGAGACCCACGAGCGTGTCAAGTCTACTCATTTGCTGACAAAGCTTTTTGGATAAAGAGCGAAACGTCCTGCACTTCAACTACAGAGTACGGATGAAGACTGAAGAATCTTTGCCTACGATTTTAATAGTCGTGTCATCATGATCAAGCCCGTACTACATGCAGTACATTTATCTACATTTCTAGGATGTTGCTTCAACTGCTGCTGGGTTTCCTGTTTGCGGTGCCAGCTGTTGCCACGGGCACAGACGCGGGTCAGACTGATCCTCCTCCTCTGCTGCTGGTCTCCTTCGACGGGTTTCGGGCGGATTATTTGAAGCGGTTCCCCATGCCGAACCTGAAGAGCCTCTACAACCAAGGGGTCCTGGTGGAGCAGATGACCAACGTCTTCATCACCAAAACATTTCCAAACCATTACAGCCTGGTAATGCTATACTCACCCAACCATTCCAAAGCTGCAGCTCCTGTGGGGAAGATTTACATGTGGATAAATTGCTACAGCTCAAATTACTGACATAGAAAAATTCTATTTCAATTTAAAAGCGTAAAAAAACAGCTATTTTTCAGATTATATCAAATTATTCTGTTGACACTATGAATGGATGATAACTGGTTTCAAGGTATATTGTGGTATTAAATGCTATTGGTTGCTTTCACGTGACATCTCGACATTCTTAAGAGTTCAACATTAACCATTTAACCATGGTCACTGTCAAAATACAAATTTCTAGTCTTGGTTTTTTGCTAATTTCTCTGTAATTCCAGGGCTAATCCACATGAAACAATAACTGTTACAAAGTTCAGTGTCTTCTCTGTCAGCACATATGGACTAAGGTCAAATTATTCTCTCATAAAGATGTCCAAAAGTGGTGACAATATTCAAGAACATGTGTGTGATGTTGGCCAGTAGAAATTCTATGAAAACAACCTATAGGATCAGTACCGTCAGGATGGTGGTTTGACAGAATTAAAATAGCTGGTTTAGACATTTTGCACTCTGGTAATGTGCTTTTATTATATCAAGTAAATGTTAATGTAGGTTACGCCTAAAATATAATGGGATATATCCATCCATCCATTTTCTTCCGCTTTATCCGGAGTCGGGTCGCGGAGGCATTAGTGTAAGCAGAGACGCCCAGACTTCCCGATCCAGCTTCCCTCCAGCTCTTCCTGGGGGATCCCAAGGCGTTCCCAGGCCAGCTTAAGAAGCCATGGTTATCATCATAGTATGAGCAGGAAAAATGTCTATTGTTAACCTGCAGAATGAAATAATGGAAGCTGCTACTAATATAAATGCTCCTCTTTAAACTTTGTGAATATTCCTTTGGGATATTTTGTATAAAACATCAAATAATTGATCACAAACTGTCACAAATTGATCACAAATTGTCACACTGTAATATCTGAAACTTCAAGTGTGTTAAGCAGAAGGTCCTAATATTATATCTGATGTGTAAACCTTTGTATGATTTCGACAGGTCACAGGCCTGTACGCCGAGTCCCATGGTATCATTGCCAGTAACATGTACGACCCGGACACAGAGAAGACCTTCCACATTGCGAACAACTCTGACCCGTCGTGGTGGAACGAAGCCGAGCCTCTCTGGGTCACTGCCCTGGACTCCGGCTACAAGACGGCAGCCATGATGTGGCCCGGCGCCGATGTCCTGATCCACAACCGCACCGCGAGCCACTACCTGCCCTACAACCCAAATATGACGTTCAGAGACAGAGTCGGCAACGTGACCCAATGGATGACTGGGAACGGAAAGGTACAAATGTAAAAAGTACACAATACCTTTTACTTTTACTACATTTTCAAGCAGGTTTCTGTACTTTCTTTCTACTCCACTACATTTTAGAAGTAATACTGCAATGGTTTTATATAGCGCTACTTTGTACACTCAAAGACTCTCTACATGGCATTATTCATTCACTCCATACTCTGTGGTGGTAAGCTACTATTGTAGCCACAGCTGCCCTGGGGTAGACTGACTGAAGCGAGGCTGCCAATCTGCGCCATTGGCCCCCCGACCAACACTCACACACTCACACTCTACCTTCACTCAGGCTTCTTGACATTACCCCAGCTGTCTCCAATACAAGTACTGACCAGGCCCTACCCTGCGTAGCTTCCGAGGTCTGCTGGGATCGGGCAGAGAAAAGGCGGTATGGAAGTAGAGTAAATGTATTTTGAATTATGATTTAAACACATTTATTTTCACTGTGATGAACAGTAGGTGAATATAAAAGCTGTAGTAAAGTTGTTCTTTTAAAGTCTAAAACACCAGTTGTTTTAGACAGTGATGTTTGACCTGGTTTTCTCTTGCTTTAGACCTGGTTTAGACCTGGCTTGGTTTAGACCTGGTTTATACCTGATCTAGATAACAACACTTTTATACTTAATGAATGCTCCTTGCTTTTTATTTTTCATCCACAGTACAGTGCAAGTAATAGAACGCAACTTAACAGAGAGACTGCAC
The DNA here is from genome assembly GCA_900303255.1 of Lesueurigobius sanzi. NCBI lineage: Eukaryota > Metazoa > Chordata > Actinopteri > Gobiiformes > Gobiidae > Lesueurigobius > Lesueurigobius sanzi. The sequence goes on along the minus strand of OMNZ01022804.1, from coordinate 17,220 downwards.
ACTTTACAAGACGTATATTCTGGGTGTCATCTCTGTGAGTTCAGAAGGGCATGATTGACAGACGGATTAACCAATCAGTGAAAGGCTTGGTTCGACCAACATGGCGGCTTAACGTTTAAAGAAATATCACACTGAAAATTCTCCTCTTTTGCCAAATCAACTGCCGATCTACTAAACTATTTAATAAGAAGTTAGAACTTTTAAAAGTCTGTTTAGAATGATACAAATCTGCAACTGTGATTGGCCTGACGTTCGCAAAGTCATGCAACGATGGGCTGTGAGCAGCCGTCCAGACCGTTCTTCTTTTGAACAGAAAGGAGGAGCGTGTGGCTGGCCAGGCTAGTACTTCTTCCACCACTGCACATGTGACCCTCACAAGCAGTGCCTTTGAATTGTTTTGAAAACCTCCCACACATACGACCTAAAACAGACACAGAAAAAGAGCATTGTTATGGAGGTATTATTTATGTTAAAACACTGCCATAAAGAGTAATATTCTCTATAAGTCAAATGCTTGCTTCGTTTCCCTCAGGAAAAAGGAGCCACATTCGCCGCTCTGTACTGGGAGGAGCCGGACAAGTCGGGACACAAATATGGCCCGGATAACACCACAATGATGAGCAAAGCTCTTAAAGAGGTACTACCCTAAGCAGACTGCAAGAAGGTATACAAATGTTTAAAGTTACCTCAAGTGAACTCAAAGTCTTGTTTTGACACAATTTGATGAAAAAAAATCACAATCACACGCGCTGTGTTAAAAATGGTTTAGTAAAGTATCGCAATAACATCTTTTTTGCAGTATTCGATGTGATAACGTCCAAATCCTCTTCACTATTCACTTGTAGGTGGATGATAACATCGGCCTGTTGATATCGGACCTGAAAATGGCGGGACTGTGGGGTCGGGTAAACATCATAGTAACCAGCGACCACGGCATGACGCAGTGCTCCCCCAAACGCCTCATACCCCTGGACAAGTGCCTCCCCCCGGACAGCTACACCCTGGTGGACCTCACGCCTGTGGCTGCGCTCATACCAAAACAAAGTACCTTTCCTGGTTTTAGACGCGATTCAGTCCCGGTCAAGTCCCGGCTGGCTTCTAAATAACGCCTAAATGTCCTCTTCCCCCCAGACATGACCGGCGTCTTCAATTTGCTGCAAAACTGTGATCCTCACATGACCGCATATCTGAAGGAGTCCATCCCGGAGAGACTGCATTATCGGAACAATCACCGCGTTCAGCCCATTATCCTGGTGGCTGACGAGGGCTGGACCATCGTACAGAGCGGGACTGTGCTGCCCAGACGTACGGCCTTAACTGGTTTCCACTCGGCCACTGTGGCTCGTTGTTAAACTGGGGCAAACGCAGTAAAAACGAAGATCCCACACTACAATTCTCTATTTACATTTTCTAAAAAGCCTTTATTGTAATGTTAACATCTTTTGAAACATGTTTCTTCCACGCATATCGGCTCCAATGTGGTTTAGCCCAGTAGAAAATGTAAATAGAGAATTAAAATTAAAATATTATATTTTTTTCTTTAAAGTAGCACAAAAGTAAAAAAAACAACTTCTTTCATTTGTGTTTCAGTGGGTGACCACGGTTACGACAACTCCCTCCCCAGCATGCATCCCTTCCTGGCAGCGGTGGGCCCCGGCTTCAGCCAGGGGGTCCGCGTGAGCTCCATACAGACCGTGGACGTGTACCCGCTCATGTGCCGCCTCCTGTCGCTCAGCGGCCGGCCCAACAACGGCACGCTCGCCAACACGCGCTGCATGCTGAGCGGGGCCAGGTGCTGGGAGGTGCCCCTGGTCGTCGGGCTGGTGGTGGGGGTGCTACTCGCGCTGTCCGCCATTACCGGTGAGCACAAAGTCTTACTGGTTCGAGAATGCACATTTTTAAATCCTTACGGCGAGACACTGCAGTTGAATTCAGGAAAAAAAAAAAAGAAATTATTTAAGCTGAGGATTAAGCTGATTTTTTCAGTCTTAAAGGAGCAGGCCACCGTATGTTCTTACCTGAGTGTCTGTGTAGGTTCTCAGTCGTACAGGAGTTGTCCATCGCGGGCAAAGATTCTTCAGTCTTTATCTGTACTCTGTAGTTGGAGTGTAGGACGTTTCCATCTTTATCCAAAGATCTTTCTCAGCAAAATGAGTAGACTTGACATGCTCATGGGTCTTTTAAGAGGAAACCAGTAGGAGGAGTAAACCTCTAAGCTCCACCTCTCCTGGTACTAAAGGTTAGACTTAGACTTAGACAGACTTAATTGATCCACAAGGGAAATTGCTCAATATAAAGTGTTTAGCCGTTCATAGGTCAAAAATGAAGCAATATTGAAAGAAGCTGCAAAATTACTCAGTTATATGGGCATTTGAATTTGATCTAATTTGATCAAATTAAGCCACTATGAACGGCTAAACACTTTATATTGAAGTCCGAACATGCTAACTTCCTGCTCAACTGTCCGCTCTGTGAATCTTCTACAGCAAAAAAATCTCTTGATTTGTTTACCTCTTATATCAGACAAATGTACAAAACGCATAAATTGTTATTTTTCAGATGTAAATGTGAAGATTTCAGTTGATGTTTCCCCATTAATCTCTATGGACGCAGCCTGTGGTGTCACCGAGAAGGGGGCGTTAACCTTTTCGTTGCTCCCCTCTATAGAAATAGATAGGAATCTAGCTTCCCCCCTCCAGCTAAGCCCAGAATGTTTACAAACAATGAAAGGGTCTATAATCTTTTGGAGAAACATTGAATTAGTGCAATAATTAACACCTTATTGTGAAGATTAGGCAATTGATCAGTTTCCAGGTGACCGCTTATACAGTGAGGCCAATAAGTATTTGATCCCCCTGTGATTTTGCAAGTTCTCCCACTTAGAAATCATGGAGGGGTCTACAATTTTCATCGTTCGCATTTCCCCTGTGAGAGACAGAATCTAAAAAAAAAAATCCGGAAATCATATTGTTGTCATATTGTAAAAGGTTTGAACATTCCTGACTTTCATTTTATTTTTTGTTTTAAACATCTGCTTCGTCTTTCTGTCCAGTCCTGTTCCGATGCGTGGGCCGGCGGCGGCGTCCTCTCTCCGTCCGAGATTTCCAGAGACTAAACGCGGACGACAGCGACGACGACCCACTTTTGGAGTAACTTTTGCAGTGACTCGAACCTGTGAGAGGTACAAAACGTGTTGCACTTTACCATCAAGAACTTAGACAGAGGATAACTTCAAATGCCTTTTGCGACTACTGATTTCTGAGCTGCTCCAAACGTTTCTGATATGTACAGTGTGCTCATTTGAGGGATATCTTGAAGTAAGTTATTAATAGTGTATTATTTGGACATGTTTTGTTTTTATGTTTTACTGAAGCGGTGTCAAAGGGAGCCAGGTTTTTCAATACCCAGAATGTAATGTGTTTTTTTTTCATTGTTTGTTACCTGTATTGTGGCCACCAGATGGCGCCACACACCCAAGTTTCCAGCGTATACGAAATGCAAAACAAATGGCTGATAGTAGAAAGCTATGGAATCAGATTTGAGACAAAACTATTCAAACTACTTTTAAAGGAACTCAAATAAATAATATATTTTGGGGGATTTCATTAGATATTATTTTTTATTTTCTTTTACCAGGAAGGTTCCATTAAGAGTCCTGGCCAAGACAGCGGCACAAGGCAATACAATTTAGAATATTACAGGACAGATTTCAAGCAACAAATTCCAGCATAAAAATAAACAATACAATAATTTGTTATTTTTTTCACTTAAGTAAAACATTTTTAAATAAAATTCAGGAAATGTTTTAAAAGTTTTCATTTTAATCTTAGTAGTAACATTTTTGTTGTTATTTTCCCCCCTCTTTTGCCTTGTTAGGTGTTTTTTGCATTTTACAATTTTTAAAGTTGAGGCGGGCCTTAGAATAGTGCCTTCTCATTGGCTGAAGGACTCCGACTTTGTATTTAGCCTTTAGCCCTGCTAAGCTTTGGGCCAAGCTTTGATGAACAACGATCTAGCTAAGTTTGTTCTTATTAACGCTCCCACAAAGTCATTTTGGAGCACAAACTTATGAAATCCACAAAAACACAACCGGAAACGAAGCAGGCCTCTTGTGTGTGTTTTTTACCCGCTTTGAAGACCACCTTGGCGTGTCTCTTTCTCTGTCACTCAAAGATGCTTCTTCTGGCTCCTTCAGCCAATGAGAAGGCACTATTCTAAGGCCCGCCTCCCTTTTCCAACTTTTCACCAAAAGCAAACCTTTGAGGGTAAAATGCAAAACAACCTAACGAGGCAAAAGAGGGGGAACAACAACAAAAAATGTTACTATTAACATTAAAATGAAAACTTTTAAAACATTTTATGAATTTTATAAAAGAAATTGTTGCTGAAGTGAATTTTTTTTATTCTTATGCATTTAAAGTTTTTTTTATTTTCCATTATTTATTTTTATGTTTGGAATGAAAATAATATCTTATGAAATCCCCAAAAATATATTATAATTTATTTAAGTAATTTGAATAGTTTTGTCTCAAATCTGCTTCCATAGAAAGCCAAATCATGATTTTAGAGAACGTTATCGGTGTATTTCTAAGTTTTTATGTCGCTTTTGTGTTTTTCTACATTAGTCTTCGCTTTATTTTGCACATGAATTCACTTCCGCCCGAGACTTTGCGTCGAATGCGTCGGGCAACGGCGTCTAAAGGGAGTTTGAGTCAAATGTTTTTGCTTTAAATGTATGTACATGTATCCAACCTCTGTTACACTGAACTGGGATTTCATGGAGCTTCGGGCGTCGCCGCTCAAGGTCGCACCGTCACATGGGAGACGCGGGAAAGAGCCATACAGATGAGTTTCGTCATGTTCTTGTTCTTCTACCTGCCATTTTAACGTATGCAACAAAATAGTCTCTAAATATACTGTTACTTGTGGACAATCGATGAGTATGTGGGTGATATTGGACCCCACGTTGTTGTAAGTTACTTCTTCTGTTTAAAGCACTGGATGGAAATGGCTTTGTAATAACATGAGTGTAGTCATTACATAGAGACAGGATCACACATGATTAGTTCATTGTAATAACATGGTGAGTGTAGTCATTACATAGAGACAGGATCGCACATGATTAGTTCATTGTAGTTGGATCAAGTCAAACCAATGTAAAGATGAATTACAATGATTGGTAATATAAACAGCTATGTCTAGTTGCTGTGCGCTAGTAATGGGATAATGGCTATTTAATGGGAGCCGGATCTTTGGGAGCTGATCATAGCAAAGAGCCGTTCAAAACACTGGCTCATTTTCATCACGATCCTTTTTATTTTCATGTAATTTCTTGCGAAAACTAAACATAATACTGTATATGTTTGTATACATTTTCTTGAAATGGACTGGTTACCCTTGATTTTAGATATTCTTTCCTGACAGAACTATTATTTTTTCACAAAAGCTAAGAAAAACACATCTCATTACATCTAAATTAAGATAAACATAAAACATATTTTTAAGTCAGAAATTCTCAAATTTGTGTAAAATATTCTTAATTCCAGTCATTTTAACTCGCCAAACTATTTTTTTGTGTTCAAGAGCTTATTACCCTTTGAAAATTGGGACATAATTACGGCTGGGTATCGAATTTCCAGATTTGATTCGATTCACAAGGGCCTGATTCGATTCGACTCACGCATGCTTCTATGAACACAAAAGGCTATAAACCTGACCTTCTGTGTGCCATCTGTGTTTATTCTCCATATTTTTGCATCTTTTAGAAAACTTGTTACCCCATAGATTTGCTCATTTTTGCACAAATGTAACTCCATACTTCTGCCCTCCAGGCTCTATTTAAACACGCAGGCGAAAAAACAAAAGTTTTTACCTAGCACCGTTTTGACTCCCTGAAAAGAACATGGCTGGGCTCATTTTAAAGCCTGAACCCTCCTCTTCTGAATGCAAATAACCATAAGCGGAGATATTTGGTAAAAAGACCATTTTTAATTTTTTTTAAGCCCAGCCCTAGACATAATTACTAAAAAGTGTCAACAAATCCTTTGCCAAATATTTTTTGGGGCACAAAGCTGCTGCTGTGATGATTCTTGGTTTTCTTCAGGGCAAACCTGTGTCAAATTGAATAAAGAAAATGATCCGGCTCTTTTCACAATCGAGCTCCGGTTGGAACCGTTCACCTGAAAGAGCCGTTCAAAAGAGCCGATTTGGTTACTAGTGTGCGCTGCAAAAAATGATTTCTTGTTTAATGTGATACTCAAATTGAAGGCACTATACCTGATTTTTTTTTAAATTACAAACAAAGAAAGGGGCAAGTAAATTCAATTGATAGTTGTGGTCCAAACACATTCCTACCTTTCCTAACCTATTGCTAAAATCCCATTTCTTCACAGAGATGAGAGTTCATGAGCACATTTCACAACTAGCGGGGTCACCTTTTTGGGTGACTGTCACATACTTGCCAGAAAAGTAGCCTGCAAACTCAGGCAATTGATTAAAAAAAAGGCTTAATATTTAGGTGCCCAGTTATATTTCCACAAATATCTGAGTTTAAAATATAATAAAGGAGGACTAAAGAAATTTCACTCCTCTGCTAGGTATAAATCAGGTATAGCGCCTTGAAGAAAGTGTGACCTCAAGCTGAGTGATTTGGGATTTTCCAGTGGAACATGTATTTTAGATTTTTTAAATGAAGGATTTTGAGTGTGATTTAGAAAAAGAAGCTTACCCCACTGGCAGATGATTTTTTTTTTTTTCTTTTTTTGTTTACTTACCTACTCAAATCAAGGGCAGGAAATGTATCTTCTGGATTACTTTTCGCAGTGTGCCA
>OMNZ01022796.1:15167-46887 GCA_900303255.1 Lesueurigobius sanzi | reverse complement strand
ATTTGTCATCTACAAGAAAAATGTAAATATCTAGATAAGATTAAATGACCCAAATTCATCTTATTTATCTAAATCTGAGCTGTTTTGATGAGTTCAGGCTCATTTGACCTGAACTTGTTCTAAGGTGTTTTTGACTTGTTCAATATTTCTACTCATTTCCTTTTTTATTTAAATGTATTTGCCAATGGGGTAAGAAAATTGTCCTTTTGGCAGTTTTATTTTCCTAATTCAAGTGAGATTACCTTAGAATCAGTCATGAAATAAACCAAATAATGTAGATGACAGTAGTAAATATGTCTAATCTGGTCCATACTGCTCTAAACAAGACTAATATTCTCAAATCAAGTTATTTATCCTCGTGCTTGATGTTTAGTTTTGTTGTAGAACCATAAAACAGAACAATAATGATCATTTATTCAATAAAATACTGTTTCTTTTAGTGTTTTTATCATTTATTTGAGCTGAAACACCTCAGTCACTTTCTTTAGTGCAGTCTCAAATTTGCTTTGAAAAGAAAAATATTTTTTCGGTACCCGTTTTCGGTACCAATTTATTTTTCGATACCGATAGTACCTTAATTATTTTTTCGATTCCATACTGGTATCGTTTAACGGTACCCAGCCCTACTTATGAATGTGCAAGAGTTCAGTTTTAGTTATAATTTCCCGACTTAGACTTGTTCTGGCACAATTTAATAATAAAAAAGGCAATTTCTTAGACCTACATTTCATTTCAACCCCTAATGTAATAGAATGTTCTGTGTTGAAATGGTTTAGTAAAATACTACTGACATAAAATTTTAGCCTGATATTTGTAAAAGGGAGATTGAAGTGTAATACTGCACTGAACAAGCTCTGAATTAATCTGAAATCCATTTAATTCTTCATTGAAAAGCCTTTGTTGGTAATGAACGATCAGATTTACTTGACTTTTGCACAAAGTCGACAGTGTGAAATCAAAATCTGATCAAAACCCTTTTGGATCATAGAATTAGAGCATTGCTTCTGAATATCTTCTATTATATGAATCGATAAACTTGTACTGACTGAGGAAGGAATTGTTGAAGGAATGCTAGGTCCAAAGCTAATTGCATATTTTCTGAGAGGCAGACTGCTTTATGAAGGATGAATGTCCCTGGCTGCTGCACTTGTACTGTTCAAAATGAATGCCTTGCTATAAAATACAGGAGGATATAATGCAGACTGTGGACATGAGTGGGCCTCGCTGATTTAACGTCTCTTTTATGATCCTGCACAATTTCCCCCCGTCTGTGTCTTTATAATTGAAGAGGTATGCGAGCAACAGCCGAGTGAGCGTCCCAGCTCGGAGCAGAGGGGGGAAGTTATTTCTTACAGTGATCGGGAGCCAAAAATACAAGCCATCAGTCTGCATTAAGTCACCGAGTCCAAGCGGGACGCGCTCGGGAGGTGACATGTACGGAGGGGTGACGCTCTTTCGCTTTCCGCCAGCTGCTCACCTTCCCCCCGGCCCCCATCGAGGACGCCGCGGCTCAGTGGGGAACACAGCTGCCTCCATCGGGACCGTCAAAAAGAATGTGACACGAGCAACAGGTGAAGAGGCGCCGCACACGCACCTCAATGCGAAAGTAACAAGTGTCCATTTGCATTGTTTCAGTTAAAAGCCATGCAAATGAGGTGTTTCGTTTTTGTGCTACTTACACGGCTTGTTTGACCGGACACACACACAATGCCTCTGTTCTGGTGTCTTTAAGCTCTTCAGGGTCGACTAACCCCAGAGTCAGATCTTAACTGCCCCTTTTATCAACTTGTTAAGACATTTTGCAGGAACTTAGCATCAAACTCCTCACACTTCTCCACAAGCATCAAGCCGGAAAGTATTTCCTTAGGGCTGAGCAATAAGGCATAAAATAACTCATGTTCCCTCCCTCAAATTGACTGATTCAATCCAAGTTTTTACTAGATATGGTTTATGAGACATACATTTCAAAATAAACCTCAGCCTACTACACCGCGGATGAATGCTTTCCACTTCAGGTCCATTTAACTCAAAATAGTTTCTTGATTTTAACAATGAGCTGTAGCTGTACCACACAAGGCTGCAGACCTGTTCATTCAAAAGCACCACGCTGATAATTGAGATTGACTATAGCGTTAATCAAGATTTGAATAACATTGTATTAATTGCCACAGCTTTATTTATATTTGCTAAACATTTCATTGTAGTGCGCTCATGACTTTCCATAAGTTGAATTCTCAAAATGAAATATATATCAAATTATTATGCATCACTGTATATTACAACTGATTTGAGAATATTAGCATCCATTAATAATTGTCTGCATATGCATCATTGTCAGGGCCTTTTTCTGCAACTTCAGGCAATAGAAGGTGTGGGTGCTCTGAGTGGCTGCTGCATGTTCCATCTTGTGTTACATTTATTCTCACCAATGACTTTTTAAACTTTAAAGCCTGCCAAAGGATATCATGAATACAAACCCTGCAACTAATTGACAGAGTACAAGCCTCTGATAGATATAAATTATGTTGCATGCATTATTTATTTAGTGATACATTACCATGCCTCAACTGAACATTAAACAGTTGCTCGACTTATCGAAAAGAAAACTGATTTAAAACCACAATTTTATTTATTGCATTAAGATATTCCTTTTTACAGCTCCTATAAACTTACTTAAACTTTAATGAACAGCCATAATATCATTTTAGACACCACATCATCAAAATATTAGATCAGAGCCAACTACTCTAAAAGAGCCGGAGCTTTAAATCAAAAGGAGGAAAAACAAGCGCCAAGCAGCAGTGGCCAACTCCAGGGAGACTGTCCAGTGAGAAACAGAAAGGGGGGAGAAATGACCACAAAGTGTTCACATTCTTTCTCCATAAAGCCACAAAGTGGAGTCTGTTCAGTCCATGAGTCATAGCAGTGCTGGTGTTATGCTTAGTCTCAGCGTGCAGGGAAATGTCAGGCAGACAGCCATAGCACCACAACTACCCGCTTCCAGTTCACTTGCCCACTGTGAGCCAACGCTACCTTCAAGTGCCGTCGTAAACATTATAATTACGAGTTCTGTGCGCACCATCGACCCAACGGAGCGGTACCGGGAGAGTGTGAATTCCCTGCAATGAAATGTTACGTTCAGGGGGTGGACAGCTTGGAACTCAGGGTCAATTTGTGGTAAAAGCCATGTAGTATTTCACTCTTCTGTTATTATATTGGATTTCCTGTAAAATTACGTTTGATGGGATTCCTCTTCTAATCTTTAAGCATCCTTAACCTTTAACAACATATTAACACGCTCATATTAACAAATCAATTCTCTGGTCGATGTACTTTGTAGATTTGTCCATGTTACGCAGCAGAGTGGTCCGGAATCAATTACTATAAACCTAAAATATACTTTTATTCAATGTCTACTGCTACTAGTTGTGCAAACATGATCTTAAGTGAGGCACCTGAAGGCAGCATTACCCTCCAAGCTCACCTACAAGTGAAACTGTAGTTAAGCTCGCTGACAAGCCAATTAACTGCAACAACAAACAGACCATGCTCCTGTCCAGATTATCCAGGAGGAAGAAATCTTATGCCTTCCTGCATTTTCATGTTGTCTGTGCTCAAGCTCTGCAGAAAACGCTGAATGAGACAGTGAAGTAAACTGGCATAACTCAATGTAAACAGTTGCATAACTATTGTGGGTCATGCCCAGCACTGACAACACTCTGACAGGTTGAAAAATTATTGACAGACCAAAAAAGGAGAAAACCACACCTCCTTCAGACAACATAGCACAAACCAGTATTAGTAGAAAGTGCAGATAAGGCGTGGAGCCATCTAAATGTTTGAAATATCAGGAATAAATGCCACAGATTATATAATGATCTGGTTGGTCTGAAAAGAACAAAATGAAGTCCAAGGAGATTAAACCACTGACAAGGTGATAATTAGTTTACATAAACAATCTAGGTGTGCAAACAAACCAATAACAACAACCTCTGCAAGTGAGCTGGAGCTGTCTATCCCTCGGAGAAAACAAGCGGACATATCGTATCAACTGGAAAAGTCTAGCAATAGAAAATGATGTCACTGTCTGAGAAGAAAAATACCTGTTAAAATACCTGACATTGACTCTCATATGTATATATATATATATAAAAAAAAAAAGTCGAAAACTTCAAATAGAATAGTTTATGTCTCATGACAGCCAATGCTTAGAATCACCCAGAACAAATGCAAAGAGAAGAAATGCAAGTTAACAAAAAACACAGGGAAAGTCCCCAAATGTCAAACGTGTCTTTTAGTAGAAAAGTGATTTGTTATGTTTGCCCTGCTGAGCGGAGTAGCGCTGAGCGAGCGGCGTGAATGTGAAGTGTGAGACACGTAACAGGACAGGCTGTAATAGACGGCGTATTACAACTTAGTGACAAAGTGTTAAAGCAATGATAAAACGTAGCATTAGCAAAGTAGGATAAATGATGTGCACTCGACAGGCCGTAAGCCCAGCTACTATTCACTGACGCCTCTACGGCTAACATTAGCTTAGCCCTGTGCAGCTAGTTAAAAATGGCTGCTTTCCTTTAGTTTTAAATCTCTTACCAGACAGAATAGATTGGAATGGCAATCCTCCAAGCTGGCCCCGTTTGGTACAAAACAAGAACTCATCCTTCTTCAGTGCAAAATCCAAGACTCCATCATTTCACTTCATCGGGAAATAAAGAACAATTGTCGGATTTGTGTTTTCAAAGATGTGCAGGCTTAATCAACGAGAGATATTTTGTTGTAACATTTCGCTGGAGGATAGTTCATTCAACAACCTTCCGATGGCAATTCCCCGCCGGAGCTAAAAGCGCATTACAGAGACCGCTTGTTATTACATAGACATGCCAAAAGCACGCGAAAAAACTCATTCAAGAAGCAGAAAAATATTCAGAAAACAAAAAGAAAGGGGGAGCAAAAGAAGCAACTCTCCCCCTCCCCCTTAGCCCTAAAACGGTCTCTGCTTAAAAAATAAACGACCTGTCTCAGTCGTCCATCGCAAAAATCATTCTAAAAACGAAATAAATCCTTTAAAAACCTCTCGATGTGAGCCATTGGGCTATGTTAGAGCGACCATTTAGATCATTATTTCAGCTTCGGTTCCTGTTGGTTTCCATTTGAATTCACGGATTCCTTTCTTTAATGGCGGCCACAGGGACAACTCTGCCTTCCACAGCCTATTGGTTCATTCGTGGTCAAAGCGCTGTCAAGGCTGCACTGTCCCGACACAAACACGCCAGGGAGCGAGACACACTTCCGGGATAATAAAAGCATGCACTGCACAGCCTTCTGAAAACAAAACAGCTGTGCACATGTGGACGTACAAACGAACATAGCCTTATAGGTTTGAGATGACTAAACTTATGAGTCGGCTTTTGTTGTGATGGCTGCACTGACATTACACCGTTGAAATAACTATCGTGTTTTATTTAGACAGGGCTTGAAGGAAACAGACCTCGAACATTGCTGCTTTGACGTTGTCGTGGTCATGAGGGCTGTAATAACACAAGACTGATAGGTATTGCCGCTAGGCCAGCGCAAGTGGCGCTACTGAGCAACAGATTTTGTTACTAATGATCCCTAGCCCTATAAACTTGCTCACTACACAGTGCACCACCTAGCGCCTGTGATGTTACAAATGAAAAGGGCCATTTAAAAATGTTCTTCAAATTATATTTAAACATTAAATTATAACAATACTTAAATGACTGCATCTGATTTTGCAACATAAAATGAAGTAACTTATTTCAGTAAAAGGATGATTTATTATTAAAACAAATAGCCTTATGTACCTAGTAAAAGTAGGCGAATGGACATAAAACTTTTAAATAGCCTATACTGAGACTAAAACATCTTCAATAACAATGAGGATACAAAAACTCAAAAATATCAAAAGTTCAATGGGGAAATTAGATAATGAGGGTGGACACAGTAATAAATGAAAACATAATAGGATTTTATCATACAGTGTGTCTTAATACAAAAATTACTGCAGAATATGACATTGTTTATGTGTTCTCATCGGTCTCTTGCAGACATGTGATTAGAAGCTGCTGCTGGAGAATGCCATAATGATGGCAAGTCATGTGACACCTATCACCTATCACAGTAATGGGTATAATTGATACATTATGGCGTCATTGTTATGCAAATTTAACTGATTAATTGTCTCTCAACCAGGTTCTGAAAAAGGCAACTTCCATCATTTCGAACCTCTGTGAATGATAATCTCAGATTGTGTACGTCCTATACTTGATATCGAAAACAATTGTGCTGATAGTATCTGCAGACTGTTTAAAAAGTCTAATAGTGCACCCAGTTGTCATAGCAGAGTAACTAATGGAGGAGCTGATGTTATCAAATGTGCTGATGCTTTTCTCTCACTTATCTCCTCTCTCGCTTATCTACGTCCTACAAAAACATTCAACTATATACTGTATCCCAACAGCATGTGAATACAGTTGTAAAATTTTGTGTGAACAGATTCTTTGACAGTTTTGAAGGATTTGTGCCTTGTAGAGAAAAGTACTAATAACTACATAGAAATATTATTGGCAAATTGGGGGACAAATACACTCTATGGTGCCTATCCACACACTGGGCTTATGCAACAAAAAATGTTATTGAAAACATGCACAATAGAATACCACATTTATATCAATTTAATGGATTTGTGTGAATACATATAGGCTATTTCAAATTCAAGGAATATTGTAACTCTGTAGGCTACTGGACGCCTACATAAATGTATGTGCATGTGCCCAGTATTAGTACTATTAACTGTACTACTTTGTATAGGTCATATAAGTCATGGGGCATATCTGAAAATCAGTCTGTAAATCAATAAAAATGGACCACCCAGGCAGGAAGCAGCTGAGCAGTTAAGATAGTTCTAAGGTCCATAGTTCAACAGTGTAACTTGTGTTTACAGAGGCTAAGTACTTATATCCCCTCTGTGGCCCAGTAGAGGAGGAGCAGTTGTGAAGGGGTCAAGAGACGTTCAAATAAAGATGCTGCCCCCTGAGTTCACCCTTTTGGCCCTTCTCACTCACAGAAAATATTACTATACTGCGGTACATAACACCTTCGTCTGTGGGCTAAGAAGAAGAGAAGAACAGTGTGATATCAAGGAGTACAATGTTTTGACATAAATCTCATATTATGTGCAGTGCAATCTTTTATTTCATGTACACAATTTATAAATTATATATAAAAGTCACTATACAAGAATGAAGAATGAACTTTGGTGGTTTTATGATCTGAGAGCTTTCAAAGTGATTAAAGCCTAACTCCCCCAAGAAGCCTTGTGCGACAGTGCTCAGTGGATGATGTGTGATAGCACTGAAGAGCCACTATTCCTCAGCACATGAAACCATTAGAGGGGTTTAAGAGGATATTCTCTGTGTGCTCCCAGCTCTAACATAGACTGCCAGTTTGATCTGTGCCAGATACAGTGAACTATGAGGGTGACTCACAGCTGTTTGGTGTTCTGATAAAACCATCAGACAGAGCTTTTTTAATTGTCACCAATTCAGAAGTGCCACTTTATTCTAGTTCAACACAGCCTTTTGGTGCCCACTCAAAGAGAACAAATACGAGTTTTTGTTATAGGACAAAGTGGAAGCAGATCCCTGGTCATTAAGTTGAGAGGACTGCAGAGTGCTGAGGATGCAGACAGGCTGGCTCTGTGCCCTCCACCTCCGTCCTGAACAGCAGGGATGGGAGCGCCCGCTCACTGCCATATGCAAAAGAGAGTGTAAACCACAAGAGATTTTGCTGTAAAAGCCTGATGTCCTGGTGGTTCTGTAGGTCAACAAGAGCATAGCTTGCTTAACAGACAACAGTAAAATCAGCTTGTTGGTGTTTTCTGAGAACTGAGGTCCTTTGTTCGTGCGCAGTGACACAAGTGCCACACTTTTGACATTCAGAGGCATTTAAGCAGAGAGCTGCATTTGGAGGAGTCATTGAGTGGTTAAATACTCTGAGGTGCTTGTCAGCTCAGTGCTGAAGGGAAGTCTTGTTTTGTGCCCCTGGCCTTGAAGGAGGGTGACTTGTTGGGTGCTGCCCTGTGCACTCGGGCCCGCGCAGGAACATTCCGGGCTCACGAATAAAGCCATGTGGCTTTGTTGCAGTGCTGACTAAACAAGAGTCTTTCTGCAGGGCTGCTGCCTGTAAAAGACGCAGAAGTTGTGCATCCCCGCTGGTAAATAATCTGACACACTTTTTCCTGCTGCAGTCTTTTCACAAGCCCTTGTTGTTAAGCTCTCGTTGTTATGCTCCTTCCCGCCTTCTTGGCTCCCTCACACCCTCCCCCTCCCTCCACTCCATTATACACTTTATGCACACATTGCAAACAGATGGAGAAAAAAGTGTCTATATTGAATATATTTACCCCCATCTTAAGCAGCCTTCCACTTTGCAACACCACCTTTGGATTAATAAAACCAATGTAAATTGACGGCTATTAATGTGCTCCCCGAGCTCTCCCTGCAGACACCAGCCCCTGGGAGCGAGGCTGAACACAAGGCTTCATGAGAGGCGCGAGAGCGGCTGAGAGTGAGATCATTGTTGGAATTACACCATCAAACGCAGCAGTCAGCAGAAGCGCAAAAGTGGCCTGCTGTCAGGAGGCTGACCTGGGTGACTGGCTACAACATGCCCAGCATTCTTCTGTGACACGGTGCTTTGTCATCTTCTTTATATTGACACAGGGGGGCAGGACCAAGTCTGAGAGGCAGTGTGGATAATTATTTAGCGTTCACAATATCACTGTCTCGCTACAATAACCATGAAGACAAATCATGATTGTCATCAGCATTTTATTGGAGGGACACATGCTGCAGGCTAGAGTGTGTGTTGTGAAAAGTGTTCATAAAAGTACACTTGTACCTGTCCTGTCTCCTTGCTCCTGGATTATGGCAGCATAACAAAGGACAGAGGCACCACAGGAAACGGCTTGCCGACACTGCAGTTTTCCCACCATCCATATGGACTTCTGCAATTAGATCAGATACAGAGGCTCAGGCAGGAGACAGACAGCGTGGAGCAAAGAGAAGGGAAGAGAGGGCAGGAGGGGGCGCTGAGGCCGCTAGAGTTCAAGTCAAGGGCAGCTAAGTGCCACTGACTGCGCTGGCTCAAGAGCTGTTCATATCGTGGAGAGCCTGAAGCAGGAGGGCCAGTCATGCTTTCAATTAGAGCCACCTCTGCCTCTAATCGTTTAATTGGAGACTGTGCGTGGGATGGAGAAAGCTCTAGATCAACATAGAGATTCTTTATGAAGATCCTGTACAGACTCGTGATACCATTTGATTGCTACACGAGCACCCCCACTCAAATCCAGACCTCGCCCTGACCATCATTTATGAAATCCATTACTTTAGATGATTGTGGGGCAGAAAAATGCTCGACTTGCAGAAATCAGTAAATGAAGTGTGTACAATAATTGATGGATATAACTGGGCTCTATATCAAACAAATAATGCACACAAGACACAAAAGTTTATTCGGGCAAATTGAATTGCATGTCTGCATTTTACTTAATACATGTCACTCATTTGTATTTGCCTCACATCTGGATGAATAATTAAATTGAATGTTACAAAGCTTATAATGTAATTGCGATCAACAATTAGCCTCTGCCCCTTTGTCCGTCTGTGTATGTTTACTTGTCCAATACTGTCTGCAAATAGACAGTCAAGGCTCCAGCACCACATGCAAATCAATAATTTATTGGATGTTGGTCAATATTCATGAGTGGGGCTGATTTTAACTAGTATCTGGTCAATAAGTTTATAGAGTGTAGCATCGAAGGTCTGTGCAAACATTGAATCGGGAAGCCAGGCAGACACTATCCTCCAATGCCTCGGGATCAATTGAATCTGTTACAATTCTCAAAATTACCACGTAGTAATTGACGTACAGCAATTCTCGATCATTGCATATACAAAGGATTCAAGAACTCACTATCGTTTAATCCATTTTTGGTAGGAAAAGGTGACATCTTGGTCTCTGCAGTGCGTGCGCAGTGTTCTTGTGGAGATGTTTGCAACGTTTTGGAGTCATTATTCATGCCACAATCAAGCATAAATACCCTCAACATGCACACTCATATTGCTCCACGAACACTTGCTCAACTCTCATGCATTATGTATGTCGGCATCTGTGGCTTACATTTACTGTGAGGAGTGTCTTGTTCCGAGGGGCAATATGCTCAGAGTCGCCTCAAATACTGCGTGTGATCAGCGTGTAATATTTCCACTGCTAAACAGGCTCCAGCTTACATTTGCAGCCGGAATGTTTCATCATATGTTTCAGCGCTTTTAGTCCCGGGAAGACGAATTTGTTTATGTTTAAGAGGAGACGTGAAGATTTTTATATTCAACGAGCCCAAATAAATGTGCAAAATTACATGGAGAAGAGAGGCAATGAGTGATACTTTCATTCTACCACACCAGTGACTGTTTGAAATCCCTGTTAACAATGACTTCTTTGACAGAGTGGCTGGGGGGTATTCAGAGTGCGCATGTGCCCAAACATGTTAAGAGTTTTTATGGTCCAACTTGCTAGGAACACATCCGAAACATTTTTATTCATTATGTTTGCTGCCACAGGAGAAGTAATGATTTGTGGTGGTATTGATCAGCGTCCTACTCAGATTAGCTTTATTACAGCTGAAGGGGGGGAAACAAATACAATTGGATTCAGTGTCAAATCTACATAGGGCTAATTATGACTATTTGCAGTTTAACTGAAGATTTTTCTACCTTCATTGACTGACTGATTGATTGTTTCAGGTGGAAGAAAATGCTTGGATTTAGTTTTATTTTAGCAAATAATTTAGGCAAAAGCAAGCAAAAATGGGTAGGCAAAATATTGAATAAAGTAAGAGTAACTTAACCTAGACAAACTTTATTGATCAACAAGGGAAGTAGCTCAAGTAGTAATCTTAGAAACAAAAGAGTAAACTGAGCAAATAGAATAATTACGAACGAACAAAATAATAAAAAGATTCTGATATTTACCAAAAAAATACAATAAATGAATAAAATATATATTTTTTACTCATTTAGTACTTCATAATAAATATTCAAATAGAGGTGAAAAGCACTATAATACTACAAGTACTTCAAGTAGTTACTCAGATACATGCATGCATGGGTAACTGCAACTAACTACTATCCGCTTCTGGCAAAGAGTGGATGTGTGGCAACATATAGGCTAAATTCCGAATTATAGGTACATTTTGTCTGCATAACTTTTGGGTGCTTTTGGACCTGCTTCTCTGTTCACTATCCAGAGTGGAAATGTAATGCCTTGGCAGTCTCCCCGGGCTTCTGCTACTTGCTACTGGTTTAGCCTGGACCGCTGCCACCGAGGCCCATCTGAGGCTCTAACCTGCCCAGCGCCTTGGCTCCTGTGCACAATAACTGTATATTTAGCCAGTCGATGGTGTGCCAGATGACATACGATCAGCTGATAGGAGAGCGCTCTAATCTCTGTGTGTCTCTATTGATTGGGGACAAACATCTGGTCAGTAGTGCTTTGAGGCCATAGACTGTATGTATCAAGCCCTCCAAACACTAGCACGCACACTTACGTACAGTGCAGGCAGCTCATCTGGCCTTTGGGTGTCTTGATGAGTCAGAGGCAGCCCCAGCGGAGCATGAATGAGGAGTGGGAGGCGGATGGCTTCTTTGTCACAGCGACCTTTTAGCACTGTAAACAACAAAGTGAAACTGCAGCATTATTGTGAGGTCATTAACACAGGAAATTATGCCCTACATTATGAATAAAAAAGACAAATTGGCTACCTATTTAACATCTAATATTAGCCACGCATATTAAATAGACAGCTATGAATTTAAATACATACAAGTTAACAGATGTTACAATAAAAAAGATTTGTGCAATAATATTATGTGGAAAATATAGAACCAATCACGTTCAAAACATTAAGACATGGCCAACGAAAGGCTCGCAGAGAGGAAAGAGTCCTATTTTAATTTGTATGCTGCATATAATTTGCATAATGATGAATAATATTACATTGTTTCCTCTAGAAAAAACATGTAATGTTGTGTCTTCTTTCATGCATGTACAGTATGTTTTAACAATCTTGCATTTTCAGCCAGTCTGTCATGAGGTGGTGTTCGTGGTGAGACAGATTCATTCACCTGACTCAGTTAGATCATTTCAGCAATGATATTGCTTCCACCACAAAGTACATTTTGCTGATAGTACTTAGCACATGTTTTAGTTTAATTTAAACAGTTTCACTTCATTCTATGCCAAGATTAGGATTACATTTACTTGATTTCCATACATATTGTTTTTGTAAATAAATTGCAAAATACCTCTGTTATGATTACTTTCCTAAAGCATTCATTCTCAACAGGGGCGGCGGCGACAGTGGTGATGGTAGAGCGGGCCGTGTCATGACTGGAAGGTCGAGGGTTCGAATCCCGGTTCCCGCAGGCGCACACTGTTGATGTGTCCTTGGGCAAAACACTTCACCCACTTTACCTAGCGCTTTGAGGGCTTACAATAGTTAGAAAAGCTCTGCATAAAAAACAGAAAAAAAAACCAAACTAGTGAGGCAGCTCCAATAAGCTGCTATTAGTGGGGTCACGTGATCTTGTCCTGATAAACATTTAAATGACAAAATAAATGTGGGTGCAACAATGACAAAATACCAGTTAAACACTGGCATATGTGAAAATTAGGTCAGGCTGTTTATTATTCTGGATTATGAAAAATGTCAAAGGTAATTATGATAGTATGATGTCATTGTGGTAAATACTGGGTCCTAAGGTCAGACAAGAACCAAAAGTACTTAACACTTAACAAAGCCTGAAGCCTGAATAAAACATAACACAACAAACCAATGGATTTGTGACCAATAGAAACACATGTAACAAAACAACCAACATGTAGGAAGTTGTACTAATGCCACTAAACAAGACAATCTGAAAACAACATCAAAGCAGGCAACAGCAAATGTTTCTTAACTGTTTTGCAGCGCAGTGGGGTTCTGCTGCAGCCCTTGTGAGGTTAGACCAATACAGAGGAGGCGCACATCTCCCTGCGCGCCTCTGAATGGAATTTCCATGTCTCTGCGGCCATCACTCACAGCATGGAGCCTCAGATGAAAACCGCCTCTATCTGCGCTGGCCACTAAAAGCGCAGTTAACTCTTCACAGAATACCGACTCACACACAAATCGTATTTTTAAAGACTCTCTTCTTCTGCTTCCTGACGTTCCCTTGATATGATTAACCGGGAAAAAATCCCTAGAGGGGCGTTAAGCCTGGCATGTCATAAGGGACGCGGAGATAAAGTCCTCCAATACTGTCAGCTAGTTTGACTGACAGATGATAAAGCCAATGCCCTGATTCCCGCATCTAAGTTTTTCATAGGATTTAGTTGGTATATACAGACGTCAGATCAGACGTCCAACAGCTAAATATATGTAAATGTGATTTTTATGGTCCTAACACAAATATCTGGAGTGTATTTCACTATAGAGAACTCCCAACAGGACATTAAAGCCGCGAGGATAAACTCTTGTGTTTGCATAAGTGCTGCAGGGCAATGCATTTCACATATTAGTTTAAAGTGATAGGAGAATGCAGGCTACACATCCCGGTAGATGGGCATAAAGGGACCAACATTGGGACAAACAGAGCTATGCTGAATAATTCATGGAACATATTTGCACAGAGGTCCGGGAAAGATTTCTTTTTTTCTGGACAAGTGGACATTAAGTTACATCTGTGAAGGGACACATGGGCATTATGTATTAGCGAGATGGAAGCCCTAAGAGAAAATACAATAGATACTTGGACTAAGTTTATTTTAAGTAGCCAAAAGTAGCTCAAAGTAGTTGCAGAGGGAGTAGGAACAGCAGAAACACTGCAAGTTGGAGTAGCAGTAGTAGTCAAGATGAGACGCAGCTGAGAGGGTGCCCTCAGAATAGAGACTTTGCCGATGATCCGACTGCCAAAGGAACAGGTCTGTGCTTTCTTCATGTGGGAGAAGCTCCATGAAGCAGAGCACAATAATATGAATGTAAAGACTAAATGACTACAGTACATTTACATGGAAGTTCCGCCAACTAAAATGAGAGGAAAAGCTAAAGAATTGTTTAACTAAATCTTAACTAAAAATAAATCAAAATATGTTGTCATAATTAACACTTGCTCATAATTAAAGAAAATATCAATTTTAGAAAGGCGGAAAAGCATGGTTTAATAACATAGAAGATGACATAAGTTTAATATTTGATATGCTCTTGCCAGTGCAGTGATGCAGAACATCCACAGAGAAGCTTCACCTGTTGCTTTCAGCTGGAGTGTCACATGTAGCAGAGCTGTGCAGAGACGGAGAGCTGCTATCGCCCAGAGATATGTTTGTGCATCGCTGTAGAGAACAACAGTCTGTGAGTTTTCAGGTCAGGAGAAGAGAAATGTTCCTGTCACTACAAAGACAACACGCCTTGCATCTGATCTATATTCTGTGCTGCTGGGGGTTCGCAGGTTAGAGATATTAATATATTTTACTCTTCCAGGAAACATTCCTTCATGTGCAAAAATGTTGAATATTGATGAAAACTGATAAATCTGCAAGGCACCAGAACTCTGGGGACAGACAACTGTAGATGTTATATCGAGGTGTGTTGCATGTCTGGTGTTTCAGGACACGCTATTGTCCACACACCGGCACATACTCCAAATATAGATTGGTTGTTTTTAGTGTAATTATCAGGTCTAATGCCAAACCAGGCACAGTGGGTCAGACAGTAACTTAAGTGGTATATGGAGGAGATGTGGACAAATGAATTCACATAAAGTAAAAAGAGAAAATTACATTAGATTTGTTGTTGGTTTTATTGTAGTTTTATTATTAACTAGTCTGATTTAGTGATAATAGTGATAGTAGGCATGAATTATAATTTTTTATGAATGATTAGACTAAATCAGTGTTTCCCATTAGTAAATGAGACTATGACAGCCTCCCCATAGACAATGTCGCCCATAGTCTGAATGTAGAATAAATTGGCATGGGAAATTGTACTTTTTGCTTTTAAATGATGATAAAAATACAAAATTTTGTACTATGCTACTCAAGAAGAAGTGATTAAAGAGACAATAAGTTGTAAATATTTGTGCTCCAATAGTCTCAGCAGACATCTGTGGCAAACACAGCGACATCATTATTATTGTAGGATGCTGTCCGCTAAGCATGGTCTACATTATGCCCTACTCCTCACTGCACATTTACTCAAACTAACTGGCTCGAAGTTGCATAAGTAGTCACAGTATCTCATTTTGCTCCGAGAGGGTCTTTTGTCTCCAGGTCATATCCTCCCTCATTCCTTCCATCGCTCCACTCTGAAACTGCACTCGTACAAATGCCTGTGTATTACAAGTGCAGCATTAGCGGCAGTCAGGCTCGCAGAATGCAGGAGCACATGACTGGGCTAAATTGGATTTGCAGTACGCCTTTATTTATTTGCCTTTCAACAACTGATTAGTCTCCCATGGCCCCGGAGTTTCATGCTAGACTTAGCATTTCAATTCGGCGCACATCGAGCTTTCTCTCCTGAAGCCAAATAAGAGTCTGTGTCCAGTGGGAGTTTCTTCTACCCACAAGAGCCGTCTGCGTGCGGTGGTGGAGGGGGCTGGTGAGGCATGAGGGGAGGTGAAGTAGGCACGCTCACTAGCAAAAGATGAAAAATGACAATGAGTGATCGCCGTGAGGGAAACTGCATTTTCTAGTGAGGGGAAGGCTGCGCAATTACAGCAGACAAACCGGACAACACATTACATCCTACTCGCAACTGGAGAGGTTGGGCAGCTTTCTGCTCGAGTCTCTTCTCCTCCACTGATCTAAAGCTTGCAGGGCAGCCACAATATTTACTCAAGTAAGAGAGCAATGCTATCCAAAAACAATTAATACAAATGTGAATCAAATAAGTAATAATAATTAATTGGTTTTAATTGGTTTCAAAGATGCTTTATATTGCATTATTCATTCACTTTATACTTGGTGATGGTACGCCACTATTGTAGACAGCTGCCCTGGGATAGACTGACAGAAGCGAGGCTGCCAATCTGCGCCAATCGGCAACCACCAACCACTCACTCTCGAATCACATTCATACATAGGCGAGGTAGGTGATGTGTCTTGCCCAACGACACAACAATAACAATGCACCTGCGGGAGCCGGGATTCTAACCCAGACTTTCAAATCATGAGATGACCCGCTCTACAATCTGCTCAAGTAAGAAGAGAAAAGTGTAAAAGGTAGATAAAACTAAATCCATTATTGAATATTATGGAGAAATACATATACAGTTGTGTTCAAAAGTTTACAAACCCTTTTAATCTTTTGGCCATTTTCACAGAATGTGAATGATAACGCAAACATATTTCTTTCCTCTCATGGTTAGTGGTTGTGCGAAGCCATTTATTGCCAAAGAACTGAGTTTACTCTTTTGAAATCATAATGAAACAGAAACTACTCAAATGTCCCTGATCTAACGTTTACATGACCTTCAACAACTGCCAGGAAAATTGTTCAGGAGCAGAGAAAAACTCACTTCAGCTGAAATACAGGACTCTCAAAACTGGCCTCTCTGAAAAAATGTTTGTTTCAAGATGCACAATATGTAAACTTTTGATCTGGGACATTTGGCTAGTTTTTAGTTGAAAAGCATGAACATACAGGTTTTTTTATAACAAATGGCTTCATGAGTGAAATAAAGGTTTTTGTGTTATCATTCATATTCTATGAAATGCATAAGTTTACATACCATGACAGAAACTTTTGAACACAACTGTACGTTGTTTATATTTTACAATATGGCATAAGAAACGTAAAATAATAGCATGTGAACATGAATCATGAGTCCTCCATAAATCATGATTTTCTCCCATTGGAAACAGTAAAAACATTTTACTCTGGTAAGAACACTGATTCTTCAAAATAATATTATTTCTGTATAAAGTAGAAGTAAAAAGTATTACATGATAAACTTACATATATCATTTCTCAATGTAGTGATAAGTAAATGTATCAGTAGCACTTTACTGCGTAATGTAAAAGGATGACAGTAATGTAGTAACTAAAAGTGGAATAACATGATGATTATGGTAATTGCATAGAATCAAGACACACAATCATAGCCCTAACAATCATCCTAGCCCAGTGTAAAGATTGGAAACAGCCGGACACATGGCTGAGCATTTTCTTGACACTAACATGGAACCAGGGCTGAAAAATGCATTATTCTTTCCATCCTATTACAGTGTTATTAATGTGCTGTAAAGTAAAGTGTGACCAACCTTTCTGCTAATAACCAACCACCTCTCTCACCACATCTGCCCCCCAACGTCAAAGGCCCGACGTTGGTGGGCGAGACGGATGAGGGGTGGGGGGGGGGTCTGTAAGAGGAAAACACCTTACACCAGTGCATCTTAATGACAGCTGACAAATGAGCCTCAACTTGGTCCAGGTTATTCCCTGTTCATAAATCAAGGCCGGCAGCGAGACAGGGGTGTACCTAAGGAGATTGGTTTACTCACTGCTCCAGAACTGACCCAAATGACATCAATGAAGCAAAGCGATGGAGATCACAGATGTACCCAGCACGGTGAGCTCAGACCCAGGCCGTGAGCATTTTGTCACATCAGAACGGCCTCTTACAACCTGCAGTACAAAGGGGCAGGAAGGAGATGTAACATACTTATCACGTTTGAATTGTTTTGAGAGTTTTTAAGTGCAATTACAAGAAACTATTTCAATTTGACAATAGGGGAAAGAACTGTGTAAGGGCATTTTAATCACACAGCATGACATTTTACCCAATAAACAAAACCAAATACCAGCATTAGTTACATTATGGGCATTCTCGTTGGTAAAAGATACTTTTGAAACGTATAGACCTCTCCTCAGACCTGACTTTGCTGGGAGTGGGACATCACCTGCTTGACTCCATGGAGATGCTACTGCTTTGCTTTGACAATAACTAGCCAAACATGTCATTTAAATATATTACTTCCTCTTCCAAAATAGCATTGTTGCACGTTTGGAATCACTGACATTTAGCAGTAACTTATCCAGGAGAGGCCTCTCTCCAGAACTCCCACCAGTCTATCCCTCAACCCACGTTTACCACCTGAACTATCCTGTGTCATCGACTGTGGTTCAAAAGATGGACAGCTGAAAATTCCATGATGGTAACTAGCGACTGTCAAAACGCAGACTTTTTATCTTGGTTTTAGGTTAATATCTCAAATCTATCTGTCATTACTGGAACAATCCACATAAAACAAAACAGTCACAAAGTTCTCTTTCAGCACTAATTTCCAATTATTTTCTCATTATTTTCCAAAAGTGGTGACAATATTCCCAAACATGTGACTAATAATTACCAGGTCCAACATTTGGAAATTGTTTAGGGAGATTACTTTCAAAACTGTTGCCCTTCAACTAATTTCATGACATCAAACATGACATCAAATTCTGAAATATAAGCGCCACCTACTTGTATTAGTGATTATAAAGAATATATGTTATGTTTAAAAAGTAAAGCTGAAATACATACATTTTACTGCAAAATGTAATCTATAGAGCATTCCTTTGAATATAACATCATTTTTGCCTTTTGATGTCTGACATAATTCCATGTGCACCCGGCTAAGAGCTTGGGTATCCCCAGGACTCCCCATAGGCCTGGTTGGGAAATCTCAACATAAATCAAGGAGAAAAGGCTAAAGAAAGAAGAGTGAAAGTCAAATGCAACAAGCGGAAAACGCTAATATTGCAACAGTGTAATGTTAAATTCAATTTGAAGTTTTGACCCTAAATTATTTAAGGGCAATCATAGTTTTTCAAAAGGAAAATCTGCATTTGCTGTAATGTAGGATCAGACAGCTAATTGTTTTTGATTATGGGACCAGTGCGGATGTGTGAAGTTGCTTTACAACACAGCTTTTTATTCTTACAGTATTTCCCCTTACTTTGACCATACTTATTTTATAGATCTACATTTCTTCCACTATGATATGGTCTAGTCTCTGTCCCAAAAAGTCGCTTACTTAACTACTTGCAATTCTAACTTCACCCTCATCTGAAATATAGAGCTCAGTCTAACACATCCCAACACATCCCAACACTAAACAGCTCTAAAAAAATCCCTTTACGTGATTTAGGTGGCTCTCTTTTTGCCATCTATCCTCCCACGAGCCCATTTTTTAGCCCTTTCTCATCCTCTTACTGCAGGCTGTGTTGGATGAGACAAATGCGCTTGGCTGTACCTTTCATTTGCCAGTGAGCTTGGCACTGGAATAATTACCTGTCTGTATGATCAATTACCTGATTACTCACCACAAGATGTCGGAGGTGCAGCGTCTGGGGCTGGAGCTGGAGTGGAGGAGGCGGCAGGCTGAGGTGTGATCTGTCGGGACGCAAATATTTAAACGGGCTTAATAAATGCTTTCATGTCTAGTCATATAGGGACAAATATAAGCTAGCTGCAGAAAACACAGGGAAGCTATTGAGACGTCTTTGCGTGGGATAAACTGGTTGCTGTTAACGGCCGTGTTGCAGTGAGAAATGCTCACCCGAGGGCAATAAACGTGAAGAGAGGAGCAGGACAGAATTGGTCATACTGATGTTGGATGGTGATAGGCAGTTTTGAAGGGAAAATCATATTTTATTGATAAGCAAAACAGCATGAAAACAAATTTTGGACATCTAGGCACCACTTCATGACCACAGAGAAGGTCACACTTCCTGAAGAGTGATACTTTACAGACTTACAGTGGCTGCCTATAATCATAGAGAATCTTTCCCAGGACCAATGCTGACAATTTCTGAAAGTCAATCATGTTTTAATTATGCAGCAAGCAGACAAACTAATGAACCAAGTACACATCTACTTTACACAATACATTGGTCAGTCTACAAAGACAACTGAGAGCAACAGAAATTCAACAACTTAATTGACATAAGACATTTATAAAGAAGAGAGTTTCATGACAATTGTAAAAACAAAGTGGATGTTCAAAAAGAAAGTTCAACCTTGGGTGCTGGCTCAGCTTGTAGGGTTTACAGTTGCTGTGCAGTCCCTATGGGAAAATGTCTGCTTGTGTAAATTGTGTAAATTGAAGCAAATTTTCCATATTTTTTTGCCAATGGAATTTTAAAAATAAGTAAATACATACATTAAAAGTTTAAAGGCACAATGCAGGCTAACCAGCTACAGTATATACTGACCATGACATTTTAATTCAAGATTTACTGAAATTTCACAAACAAAGGTATAAAAGTATTTCACCACATTTTCAAGTGTTTTCTTTCTTCTGGTATTTTCTTCATAGATGATCAGCCTCCGTTGTGCCACCACCAGGAGGAGGGCAAGACAGCCGAGTGGGGGGTCAGAAAAAGTTACTTTCAATTTCACTTATAATTTATCAGCAAATGTGGGGAAATGGGTATGAATAAGAGCAAACATTTGTACACATAAGTGTACCAGAATACTGAAATGAATTTCTTGATTCTCAATTAAAAGCCTTAAATCTTTAAAGACTCCAACATGATTAAATTTCACCACTGTGCCACCCAAAGGGGAAAAAATGCCTGGACTCGCCCCTTTTGAGCAATTGACAATGTATTGGTTACTTTGCACTAACTGTCCTTTATGGTCACATATCTCATACATGAAATACTTACAATGTCTAAAATGCAGCTTGACCTCTAAAAAGCCCCTGAAGAGCATACACATGCATAAATCATTTTACACTCACACAGATACCCCACACCCAGAGAGAAAGGCGGTGACACCCCTTGTATCCACTTCAATGTCACATCTGATTCC
This sequence comes from Lesueurigobius sanzi, assembly GCA_900303255.1. Classification (NCBI taxonomy): domain Eukaryota; kingdom Metazoa; phylum Chordata; class Actinopteri; order Gobiiformes; family Gobiidae; genus Lesueurigobius; species Lesueurigobius sanzi. The sequence continues at coordinate 25,972 of OMNZ01022796.1, read as the reverse complement.
ACACAACACGCTGAGCAGGGTCTGGCTTGTGTTTGGCTCTCCAAGCACTGTGTACAGAAACTATCCCTCCAACCACTGAGGAACACTATTTGTTCATACACTGCACACATATTTGTCTTGGGCTCAGCATGGGACACGCCAACACACAATCTGTTTCTCTTAATCGCACAATAAGGTTTCAAAAAACAATGTCAACGAGCCACCTCTATTTCAGCAACGGTGGATTTCTCACTACGTGTTGTAAACAATTAAAAAGTTACAGACAAACAGTGCTTTCCTGTTACTATCAACGTTTATTTTTCTGTCTAAAGAGTCCTACCTCCTGACAAGTGATCACTCACATAAACTATTAGTATCTGCTGTGATGACAGTACTGTACAGCGTGTGGAGAAACCTGCTAAGGTAAAAATAAAATCTCTTGCTTCATTTCCATAGATTAGGAGTACTGCAAGTTCAACAAGTGATATTTATTTTTGGTTATTCTAACTTACAGAAGGTGCATTCAACAACCAAGCCCAAAGTTATGACTTCTTCTATAATCCCCACAGTCTTGTTTGGTGCTGTGAAAGGTTGCAGGGATTGTCAGCTTTTGTTGGGAAAGGGAAGAAATAAATGATTGAATGGTCAAACTTGCAGCCACTACACACCTTCTAGGGCTGCGATCGACGCAAAATCGCAATTTGAATGGTGGCATTTAGCAAATAACAAAGACTCCTATCATTTTGCTTTAGTTTCACAATATTTTCTGCAAACAACAGAGCAGCATCTAGTCTCTAGGGCCGCACGATTTAGAAAAATCTTGCAATATGTAATGGGTGTGCAATATTTTACTAAACAGTTTCAACACAGAATGTTCCATTCAAACACATCTTTTTCAGCAACTTGTGTCAAAACAAGACTTCAAAAAACACATCATCAAGATCAAAACAAGACTACAATTGAACTATATAACAAAAAGTATAACTACAACTGAACTTTTGCATATTTAAAGCAAAAAAACAGGTAAATCACAGTCAGATGGAAAACCTTAGGGATTTTGCAATATATTGGGACTTTTTACGATACGAATACTGCATAACCTAGAATTGCGATACAACATTTCTTAGATTAAACCTCTACAAACATCTTCTCAAATGCATTGGACTCTTGTCTTTGCTCAGCAGTTCACATTTCAGTTCTCAAAGGTCAATTATTCCTAGATGTTTAAGGCGCACATTGCGATCCCTGCATACTGGATTCTGAGCCCCTCCCCTTTCTCATTTCTTCTACTCTTGAAAAGCCTCGTCATCGACTCTGAAGCAGCATGTGCACCTATGATCATCATCGTTGCTTGATTAAAAAAATGTGCATTTCACTCTATTTTGAAGTTATAGTCTTTGCAAGATTATGTCTGTGCCTAAATATAAAATTCTGTGTCAACACCGATAGAGCGACATGATTTGAGACAGTCTTGGGGATTCTTGGCAGCAAAAACTTTTCCGCTGTATCACACACGTTTGAAACATTTCGCACCGAAAAAAGGACAAAAAAAAAAAACAAAGCTATTTCAGAAGTCCCCATTTTTGCAAATCTCATATTTTGAGGCACATTTTTACTACGGGACACAGTGACCTTGCTGGCTTTAATCTCCTACGAATCACATTGGTTCATGAATATTTGAAAAAGTCACAGATTCAGTCTAGGTTTTGAACTGAACAATGTATGAATTGAATAAACAGATGCAGAGACAGGCAGGATTGTAGCTGCGGAGTAGGATTTAGTGTAATGCTATTGTAATTGATCTCTGCATTATACTCTCATATGGTGCTACTATTTCCCCCCATGTGCTCATTGGGTACAGCGTGTCTCCACATAAACACGCAGTGATGGACAGAGGCTGCACGTTGTTCGCGCAGCTCTTCTGGAGTCGGCTCAGAGAAAATAACAAAATCTTTGCAATCAATTTTCTCCATTTGAGTCAGTAATGAGGACTGGCATCGGGGAAGGCAGCTGCCTCCCAGACAGTCAGCGCGCGACCAGGAGAAACCCGCGATCTGAGGCAGGTCAAGGTAGAATAATATTCAGAGGCTGAGTCAGAGGCACTGGCTCTGTGCAAACAGCTAATATCACTGGGCTTTGGCAGAAATAATACATTATATCAGATCCCACCTTCTGCACGGCAACAGAAACCACAGCACAGAAACAACAACGTCCCCCAGGCTCAAGTCTTTAAAGTGCAGCATTGTTTAGCCTTGGTAAGAGTGGAAGTGGAAGATGAGGGACTGCTGTATAGTTAAAAAGTAGTAGAAAGTTAACAGCTGTACTAGAATGAATGGTTGTAGCCAGGGCACGAGTGAACACTGTGGCAACTAGGGCTGAGCATTACCAACAACTTCACAATACAATACGCAGACAGAGTCCATGATGCAATACATACTCTGACCCTGAGACAAATTCCAAAGAAACTTATGAAAAATTATCTTATAGGTGCTAAATAGTAGTTAATGTATATTGCCGATACAATATAAAGAGTAATATATTGAGCACAGCCCTCGTGGCAACTGAGTAGTAGTGGTAATAGTAGTAGGGCTGGGACTATGTGCTTTTGTTGGTACAACACGTATCACGATACTTAGGGGCTGATACAAACGATAAGGTGAGTATTGTGAAAATTTTGAAAAATAAAATAAAGTTATGGGTTAAAAATGTATAAACCAAATGCCATCTGATAGTTATCTGATATTTATTGCAGTGTGAGAATGAAAAGTGTAAAATGTTGGTTGAACAAAGTGCTGTTCCTGAAATAATAATAAAATAGTGAAAGATAAAAACAAAAATGTCTCCAAGCACAAACACTTAGCAGCCCATAAACAGAGAACTAGGCTATTGGAAGCATTGATTAGGGCCCGACAGATATGGATTTTTGGGCTTCAATACCGACACGGATGGGGTTGGAAAGGCACATGAACTGATATGTAGGCCGATACCATTACTGATTAAATTTGTTGTAACTATCATTTATTTAAACCTCCCAAACAGCCTGTTGTTAAATATTTATTACTATACACAAAAAACACTCAAAAATGTAGTCAACAAAATATTGACTCTACACATTTGGTGCTTTTTCAGCCTGTAAAATGAATGTATCGACTGAATTGGGGGCAATCTTCAAATAATTATTTTTTCCTTATTCAGCTGCAGTGTCTTGCCTTAATTTGAAGGATGGATCAAATGTACAGAGGCAGTAGCTGTTCATGACATTAACTTTTTTGCTCATTGGTCTGTCTTTTGGTATTGGTATTTATCAGGACGCTCCACTGTCCTTTCTTCTACTCATTTTAATGTAATGTTATGCATAATGTCATTCAAATTACAGAACAGAGTATATTATATCTATATATGACACTAATAACCTACGGCTGCCTTAGGAGCAATGACACTGGGGGAAGTACAGTACCCTGAGCCCTATCCTCTTGTTCTTATTGTATAAATTATGTATATATATATTATCTGTTCATTGCTACTCACATTATGTTCCCCTTTCTCTCCCTTGTTTTAGGACGACCCGTCAACCGGGACCATTTCCCCCGTGGTGTGACTCGCCGACTTAGACTCTTCCACCTGCCGCTAAAATGTGGAATTATGGTACCCAGGGCCCAAGGCAGGGGAGGGGCCCTCCGAATAAATAGGACTACCGGTATGTGTCAGGGGGCCCACCAAGATAGTTTGCACCCAGGGCCCAAAATTTGGTGGAATGTAGGCACCATTTTCAGCACTTTCCACTATTCAAAAAGATCATATTTTGTTTGAATTCTTAATTATGGTAACCGTGAAACCCATTTGATTATGTATGAAATCCAAGTGGTCCAAGTATTGGAACTAAATGTGGAACTAAATGTGTTTTCTAGTCTAGGCAAAATAAAAGTCCAGCATTTGGCAAGTTGGCTAGTGTCAATGTCAAGCCTGGTCATAATAGCACAGCTGAAACACATGCGTCTATCGTCGACCCTCACTTAACAGTGCTTTTACTCGTGCGCACATGTTGAATACTCTTCCCACCTCAGACACGATGATGCGCGCTGGTAAGTCAGTCTCACAGACAGCGCTCAGGGCCAATCACTGCTATGAATAACTGCACACACAACACAGCACAACACAACACAGAGCAAACCTTGAAGCCTGAGTGGCAGGCAAACAGAAATACTACAGCACGCGCCTTTCTTCTCCAGCAGCAGACGCAGCATTTACATAATATAGTCTGCTTGGATCCCTTTGACTCCACACAATTATGAGTACCCATTTAGACTCACGTGTTTGTCAATAAATCCACACAAAGCCACTCTGCAGCTTACAGATAGGCGCATGTTACGAGCCCGGGCTGTTCTTATTCCCATCTATGAGAGGAGTCGTTGACCTTTTCCAGTCGTTTCATGTGTCACCACAAATAACAAAGTAGTCAATTGGTGGGGCAGTGCTGTTATCCAGGCATCAACATTTGACCTGCACACAGTAGATCACACAGGGGTTAGGCGCACAATAACTTCAGCTACTTTTTATGAATGTTAAGCATGTAAAAATATGGACCAAAGTTGAAATCCTGTATCAAAAAGTGTAATAGTCAAATATTATGAATGAGCAAGTTCTGTAATTAATTCAAATTGGACATGTTTATACAATGCAGCGAACTGGTTGTTTTAACATTTTTCTATTATTCATAATAGTCGAATTGAGTAGAAAATAGTTCGGAATTTGGTGATAGAAATTGCCTTTTTGCTGTCAAAATAGAAAATAATCCACACCTAGAATGACTATGGATTATGTACAATAGCACAAGGGTGAAACATAAATGAATGAGGGGTAGGCGCACATGAGCTTCTGCTTCGGCCTACTCCTTTTGAGCCTTAATTGTGATGAAATGTTCAACTAATGTAAGAACAAGAATGTAAACAGCTCAAATAAACAGTTCAATCAATCAAAATGCAGATCTTTTCACATGTTTTTGTTTAATATTGTTTTTGTTAACACTATCCACAGGAAAACTATTATGATATTGTCAGTGCATAGCTTCTTCAAAAAATATTTCACCTTCCAGAATGACCAGGCCTAGATCAAGACTAAATTAGGTCTAAAATAGTTCTTATTGATTTTTTCCTATAGTGGAATCAAATTTATTTTGTCCTTCAGTATATTGTAAAAAATGACATTTGTGATAAAAATGTCTTTGTATAAATCCCAAAGGGCTTTGACCCGAAACATCACATTTGGTGTGAGCAATAAAATAACTCTCTCTATCTACTGGCTGTGCGGATTGTTCTTTTTCCTCTTTGTATAAATCCTTTAAATCGATTGTGAACTGGCAGCTATTGTTGTTTGTTGCATGATTGTACAGTATTACTCTCTTTTTTAAACTCATCCCTGTGAAGAATTTCAATGTTAGAAATGCATTAGGAATGGGGTGAGTTTGGACCACAAATAACTATTTTAAAAAATGAGCGCTTGGTGTTCCATCATCAAATCTGGTATAGGGCCTTTAAGTAAACTAAATTATGTCTGAACTTGGTGTAAAACATAAAGACATAAAAACACATAAAGGCACGATAGAAGATCTACGAACACTGCCCTCCTGCCTGCTTTTTACGCTTGAAATGCCTCTTCGAGAAATTTGCGCTGGAGTCCCTCCGAACATTTGAGATTGTTAACCCCTGGCGTGCAGCTTCTTTCAACCTCTATGTCCGACTCGTCTGAAAGTGGCTGCAACAACATTCAGATTTAACTATGGCAAGGCGCATATACAGTACTACAGTTCTGGAAAAAATTAAGAGACCACTTCAATTTTTTCTGAACTCAGCATCCCAGCTATTCCATTCTAGCGTCTGTTGAATTCCAAAACAAGCACGGTAGTTGGTAGTAGTGTAAAGAATGAAACTAAAATGTTTACTTTACTCAAACACATACTTATAAATAGTAAAGTGAAAAAAATGATACTTTTGCAGTGGTCTCTTAATTTTTTCCAGAGCTGATATATGCAAGACGTGTGATTGATAAACTTAGAGCCAAAAGATAGTCGTTTGGGATATCTATAGGCTAATGTTTTGCAGGCACTGCTGCGTCCAAAGTTTATGATATAATATAATTTTATTTGAAAAGCCTACCTAACATAACAGAACAGAATACCTTTAAATGCATTACTAAATCATTAAGGAAACCTAATTAAAATGAATAGCAGTGGTCCATGTACCACAGTTGGAGAACCACTGGTTTAATGAATTCTCTCCCAAAGTGCTACTGTGTGCGTCACAGGCTATTTCCCATAAACTAGGTGACAATATGCTACACAAAAAGCCATGTCCAAAAGTGAGCAATAGGCCTGTCAAAAGCCCGTGGAGTGGGAGGTAACCATTACTGTTCACTAGACAGTAATTACTAAGCTCCACTATACCTTTCTGTGGAGGGAGTGCCTTTCTAGACAGCTCTTTTGATCTCACAGTGCCAACACTCACGGGACATTTCCGTATGTAGCCTACTCTATTATTTCAATTCACATCATGCCAGTAGTGGTTTAGGCTCCCTTTCATGTTACGCTTCCCAGCAGCAACACCACACAAGATCCTTTTTTTTTTCTTTCCACAGCCTCTGCAAAGAAACCATGCAGAGAGAATGAAATGTGTGTCTAGCGATCACCAAGTTGTGAAGAATAAATTCAAAATGGAAGTGGTGGTATCTGCAAACAGTTTGAGCTGCTGCGGGTGTAAAAAGGGTGGTGTTGGTTAATTATGCAGCGAGCTGGGGGAGAAGGTGGGAGGTGGAACCCGTTACACTTGCTTTGATTCTTGGCATTGTGAGGTGCCAACAAGTAAGCTACCTGCCGCAAAAAGAGAAAAGAGTTAAGAGAAAAGGGAACGCACACACACACACATAAAAATCAACGCACACACACATAAAAACCAACGCACACACACACACACACACACACACACACACATAAAAACCCAAAGTCTAAGTAAAAAATTGAAGACAAAGACTGGCGTAGCTAAAGTGGGGGTTGTACAGGAAAAAAAACCTTTCCATGTAGCTTGGTAATCAGGATGCTAATAGTGATCTAATTATCACAGACTTCATGTGAAAATGACATACGCCTCTGCAAAGACGTGTCTGAAGAAGCAAAAAAGCAATTAGTCCTTCATATAGGCTACATTGTGTTGGCGGCAGCGACAGCTAAAGGCATCTGACGTGAGGCGGCTGTCAGGGTGTATTTACAACCACGAGGATGTGACAAGCAAACAAGCGGCATTTGATTCACCCCATCCACAACCCCTACCCACCCAGACACCTCCCACAGCCAGCCGACCACCAGGATACAGAAACTTCTAATTACTCTACTATATTCGGCATGTGTTTGAATTTTATTTGATGACTAGTCACATAATCATTTTCATGCCGCCTTAAAGAATATTTTTTTATTTAGCAAAATAAGCCACCTTAATGTCAAAAATGTTTGTCATCAGTGTATGCTGGTCTCACTCTCAGACCCTACACCAGAGCCTTAGTAGGTAATGTGTGGTTCTAAAGCTCAGCTCTTTAGGACAACAAAGCTTCTCATTAAGGGGCTGAACTGTGGAAGCCTCTCTTTCAGCCAAAAGATTAATATGGCAGATTTATGAATCCAAACACTATCTAACAAAGATCAGGTTTCATATTCATATGATTGTCTATTTTGAGATCAATATGATCTCAAAATTCAAAAACGGTCTCTCTCCCACAGATATACGTTTGTGTAGGTTCTCAGTCGTACAGGAGTTGTCCATCGTAGGCAGAAATTCTTCAGTCTTCATCTGTACTCTGTAGTTGAAATGTAGGACGTTTCGATCTTACTCCAAAGATCGTCATCAGCTACTCTCCCACAGAGTTGTATGGAGCATCAGAGTCCCGCCCACCAGCTCGTCTGTACACGCACGCGCCTCGGTGCCGAAAGTAATAATCCCATTCCCAGAGACTTATGGGCATAAAACACACAATAATAAATTAAAATTGTATCCAAAACTTTATAAACCAAAAAGTTTTTTTCAAGTATTGGTTATTTTCTTGCTTGTAAAATATCTGCGCTATGGCTAGCAGTTAGCATGTAGCTGATTAGCCTCTGTCGTGCTTTTAAACTCGTACAATTAGAATTTGTCGAAAAGTCTATGCAATTTTTGAATGGGATTATTACTTCCGGCACCGAGGCGCGTGCGTGTACAGACGAGCTGGTGGGTGGGACTATGATGCTCCATTGTCCCACTGAAAATTCATCATAAAATTCGAGAACCCGGGGGCGTCCCTCTGGACAGACACCACCTTAACTAACACACTGTGGCTGCCGGGCGGGATGTAAATTCACCCATTTCCACTGCTGTTTTTTGTGCATTGTGCTAATTTGTCACTTTATTAGATTTTTTGCATGCCTTTATAGTTTAATAATTCTTTATTTCTTTATAGTTTATTATTCATCATTATTTCAGTTTATGTTCCATATTGCACAAGTATAGAAAATTGCTACTCTGTGAAACCTTTCATTGACAATGGCAATGAAGACTGATAATAGGTTTCAGAATCAGAAATTCTGATTCTGAAACCTATTAGTCGTTCGTTGATTGGGTTAATAGTCATAAACTCATCATTGCAGCCAGGGCTGTTGACAGATTTGGGATTATTAATAGAAAATTGGCTCTCTCATTGCCCCCCTCTGGTTCTTGGGCCCCGGGGCAGCCCAGCATCAGGACCAGTGCCTGTGTCTGGGTGATGGAGCCATATTGTAGTGGGTGAGTGTGCTGGAGGAGACAGTGATGGAAGAAGTACTCAATTTTCTTACTTAAGTAAAAGTACAGATACAGGAGCAACACATTTACTTAATTACATTGTTTTCATCCTTTTAATTAAAAGCACAAAAGTATTCACTTTCGAAGTAAAAAGTGAAAATATTTCAGACTCATTTTTATTAAATTGTGTATATGTATGAAGAATTTTGAACTGTGGGTATCATGCCAGGTCTAAACCAGGACTAAACCAGGTTTAAACCAGGTTGTCAAACAGTCTGTATTAATGTGATGAGAATGACTTTATTGAATTATTCGTCTGTTCGTCCTAAAAAGGTCACTGCAAGAGAAAGAAAACACTATTCAAAATACTTATGCTTTATTAAATTTACTTTTGGTACTTTTACTTTGTTACTTTCCAGGGGGCTGCGCAGCACAGGGGCTGAGCTGAGGACTGATTGCACGAGGCAGTGCTACAGTCACTGATTCCCCACGGTTCTGTTGGTTCTGCCTGATTATTTAACAGACGCAACTGGAAGAGGTTGACATGGTTTCATGGGCTTTGTGCGGTGCGTGCTCCTCAATTATGGATGGAAAAAGTGACATGGTGACAGGTGTGGCTCTCAGGGGGTCCACTGGGGAGACGTGGTTCCCGCTCGAGCGTGAAGAAGAGAGACGGCGCAAGTGACAAACACACCCACAAAAGGCACATGAGCAGTGGGTTCAAGAGGTAGTCATGTCCCCTCATTCAAAAGGTTATGTTCATGTGACATCACTACATTATGAAGAGCCTATAGAGTCACATTGAGGCGATGGGTAACAAAGACTTCTGATAGCAGAAACCTGGTTTATGGTTAATATCTCTGTAATGGATAAGAAAGATTTTAAACACTTTGAGCTGACATTATGAATATTCCTAAAAGCGAAAGTACATCTTATCAACTTATCTATTGTGTGTTCTGATTAGGGGTCCTCAATGGTTTATAACTCTCAGAGATTAGTTTATCAATAAATGTGCCCATCTATAAATGCTCACAGGGATGTGCTTTTTTCTTTGAACAGTGATGTTTTCGGGATTCTCATGCTTGCGTTAAAGTGCGTTGTCGTCAATTTTAAGAAAAGAAAAAAGGCTGTAATTCTTCGACGACCAAAGTGGCCGGTAAAAAATAGTCTAGCTGTACCTCTGGAAATTACACAGCTAATGCTATGCTCAGCTCCACTCAGAGCAGCATAAGCACTGACTGTGGAGGCTTTAGGGGCAGGAGCTTAAAATGTAAAATGAATTGAAGGATGTATGTTGCTTGAGTAGATCAAATTTGCAAGGAAATTAGCATGGTGCAAAAAAACCCCCAAAAAACGAATTCCCAATAGGCATAAAGCTGGGATTTTGAACTATTTCATCAGTTGTCAATTATATCGTCAAATATATCGTTATTGTGATATTTCTTTCTTATATCGTGATTTTAGGTCATATCGGCCTGCCCCAGTGGAAATTATTATTTATTCAATAATTTACTCTCAGGTTTATATAGTTTAGATCCTATGCTTTTTATGTCACGGGCAATGAATTGAATTTATCACAGACTTTAATGAATGTTAAAAACCAGCATAACAATGATTTTAGAGCAATTGACTGGGCTGCAGCTGTTGTTGACGGAATACTTAGTCACTATAATTTATCTTTATTTTCTTGCTATGTTTTCCAAAATGTTGACATACAGTATCATCAGAGGTGGTGGTACTCAGTTAAATTTATTCAAGTAACTTACTTGAGTAAGTATTTACAGTACTATTTACTTCTTCACTTCTTACTTAGTTCTTAATATTATTTTGAAGTAACAGTACTAAACACTGTTACTGTTTTTCCACCATGAGCAAATTTCTAATTGACAAAAGCTTCACCTCATACATCAAAATTCATTCCTTTTAAACTTCAAATATATAAAAACCAAAACTTCAATAAAATGTGTATGTTATATACTGTATCCTTTGTAAATATACGAATGTTCACATCGTTTTTATCTGTCCTTTTAC
>OMNZ01022796.1:0-15147 GCA_900303255.1 Lesueurigobius sanzi | reverse complement strand
CGTGATTTTAGGTCATATCGGCCTGCCCCAGTGGAAATTATTATTTATTCAATAATTTACTCTCAGGTTTATATAGTTTAGATCCTATGCTTTTTATGTCACGGGCAATGAATTGAATTTATCACAGACTTTAATGAATGTTAAAAACCAGCATAACAATGATTTTAGAGCAATTGACTGGGCTGCAGCTGTTGTTGACGGAATACTTAGTCACTATAATTTATCTTTATTTTCTTGCTATGTTTTCCAAAATGTTGACATACAGTATCATCAGAGGTGGTGGTACTCAGTTAAATTTATTCAAGTAACTTACTTGAGTAAGTATTTACAGTACTATTTACTTCTTCACACTCGGCAGAGCGTCACTGTCATGTACTGTCATTGTACTGTATTTGACTGACGTGTCTCACTTTGGCCTAGTATGCGCATACTAGAAATAAATGCACAATTGACTCTGACTATCCAACTCTCAGATTGTTTATTTCACTAGAAATTCCACCACAGTTCTTAATATTATTTTGAAGTAACAGTACTAAACACTGTTACTGTTTTTCCACCATGAGCAAATTTCTAATTGACAAAAGCTTCACCTCATACATCAAAATTCATTCATTTTGAACTTCAAATATATAAAAACCAAAACTTCAATAAAATGTGTATGTTATATACTGTATCCTTTGTAAATATACGAATGTTCACATCGTTTTTATCTGTCCTTTTACATCATCAACAGTTACTCAGTACCAGAGGTGGATAGTACGCACTTACATTTACTCAAGTACATGAATACCTTTTTGAAGTAACTGTTCTTCTTAGACTAGTTTTATCATACTGTATTCTACTTGAGTAATATTATAGTAGGCTCTTACTTGAGTAAATAAATAGTTACCCGTTCCACTGTGAGTAAATCTTCAAGTGGCAAAAGCTTAATTTTGAAGTGTAAAATAGATGCAGTTTGTGTTTTGTACCTTATTCTGCAGAATTGTTCATTTTTAAATATTTTATGGCAATTTCATTGAATATATTAGGATTTTCATATTATCTTCAGTTTTGATTCTCAAAATTTGTCACTATTGAAGCATAAATCACATGTGTAAATAATTACTCAGTCATCACAGTACTTTTTTACTCTTTTATTCTTACTCTTATTTGGGTCACTACTTTTAACTTCTACTTGAGTAAAACAATTTTAAAGTAGCATTACTCTTACTTTAGACAATATTTTGGCTACTCTACTCACATCTGTTTAGTACTACCTTCTTGAGTAACTTTTTTGGTCACTACTTTTTACTTGTACCTTAGTAACATTATTTTAAAGTAACGTGAGGAAATATTTTGGCGACCCACCTCTAGCTACCTCTGCAGTCATCAAGTATTGATGCGAGGCAATCCCTGTATTTTTCCACAAACAGAAAAGGAATTTGCACAAAAATGTACAACATAATAAAAGTATATATAATTAAAGGACGTCTTTCTCTATACCTATTTTACATGGGTCTGAAATGTGAACACACACAAGCTCTGGGTCTGCTCAAGATACATTAAGTATTAAATATGGGCTGAACATGAGGGTGAGGGTAATGAGGAAATTATCCCCAATCCTTGACATGCTTTAAATCTGATTATTCTCTCTGCCTGCCTCACCACAGCTCAGTCGAAAGACACAGACAAATCCATTTCTAGCTTAGGGCGCGCTACACCTCCCACACACAGTCGAGGTATGGAGGAGCCCTGCATCCATCTCTGTTAAAGACAGGGGGTGAGGAGGTGAGTTATCCACTACCTTCTCTGCTGCCGGATGCAAAACTCAAAGTGTGCCTGGTCCTGAGCATTATGGGGATCATTTACCAAGCGTTTGCTCAAGTGCAAATCGAGTAGAACGAGCAAAAGGGGATCAGCAGCATAGTTATTTACACATTTTTTACTCACGCAGCATATTACAATTTCATTTTGGCCCCTAATATAGTAATACACACAAATTCCCATGCACAATTTGGTGCAGCTTGCTCACAAGTAGCTATATGCAGTCACCATTTAGGACCTGCCTTGATAAATGGCCCCCTATGTCATCAATATTACAAGATAATTTTTAAATTGTTGTAAATTAGACTTTGACAAACTATCAACAAGGGAAATTGTGTTATCGCTCCATAATATACATCAAACATACTTAAAAGCAAAGTTAGGAAAAAAGGACTGCCGTAATAGAATAGAATAGAATCAAATAGAATATAATAGAATCAAATAGAATAGAAATAATGAGTAGAAAAGCAGGATTTGGAATCAATAAACAGACTTTAGTAGTATCAAGTATTGTTTTGTATTTGATTAAAAAAAAAGTCTTAAATGTCTTTAAAGTGAATAAAATGAACTGTCTCCTGTACCAACCACATTAATAAAGTCCATATTATTTTCTCTTAAATATAAAAAATAGAGAACAATAAACATGATATTCTTGGGGCCATTTTGCCTATAGTTCTAAAGTAGTGCAATAGCCAATTCTCATCTTGGGCAACACGTAAGCTCAGACTTTTCAGACGGCTAGACCAAAATATTCCCATCTTACTCTCTTAGGTCAATATCGACCACCCCCACCTGCACCCATCTCCAGTCAGAATCATGACATCTGACGCTTGGGGGGGGTCACGCTTTGAGTGAGAGAGACAAGCTGCATAGTTTCACCAACAGCAGGCTGCCTAATACAATGCATATCAACCAGCAGAGGAGCGGGAAGGAGGGACAGGAAAAGTGCAGTGAAGACGCCATCACCCAGTCCCCCTTTCGCCCACTGGCTTGTCATTACAGACCTCCGAAGAGGAAACAGAGGGCTTATTGTTTAGTGTTAAGAGCACTTACACTTAGAGAGGCAACTTACTGGTGCACCCTGCAATTACACCCTAATGATGCCAATTCATTTACGTCTCTGGTTGACTATTGAAAGGTAGAAGGAAAATGTTAGGGAAACCCGCGAGTGCAAATCCAATAAATCAACCATGGACTGCTGATGCTGTGTTGCGTATTATCATCGTAGTATTTTATTAGGTGGGAGCGCTCCTGCGATGACCTTGTAAGCTGGTGCCCCACGTATGAAATATGTAAATGTATGTAAATTTGGAGCGGTAATTGCATAAATTAGAGCTTGAAATCTGTGTTTAGGGATGCACGTGTGTTCTCGAGCGACTGTCTGCATTTGATGTGCCGGGTGACGGGGCTCGCCGCGGCTCGGGTTAAGGCCCACAGCTGGAGGGCAGTGCATGGGCCGGCTCTCTCAGCATCAACAATATCCAAGCCTAGAACAAACAGGGCAAGGCGCGCGGAGTCAATCACACACGCTGCTCGCACACACGCAGGTGCAGAGGCAAACGCTACGGCAAAGAGGCGCACATATGCATCTCATTTACTCAATTTCTGCTGTGTGGGCTCATTTGCAAACGCTCCCCGCCTCAGACTATTTATGCAGCAGCGGTGCACAGCTGTATAAGAGCGGCATTGCTTTACAGCTTAATCACAGCACAAGCAGTTAACCTACATGGGAGCTTATCTCGCGCTTCAATTACCAAGGATGCTTTCCAAATCCATTCTAGTTAGTGTGATAGTGCGTCTTATTATATACTGTGATAGACTAAGCAGGATCCTACAAAGGTAAGCTGCACTAATAGGAATATTTACTATTCTGATAGCCAGTGTGCCCCACAGCCAGCAGCACCTGTCTGTGTTTGTCCCCGAGGAGGTGAGTGCACTGATAGGCAATGCTCTTATCTTATACTGATGACTGCGGCTCAAGCTAAAGACATCACAGAAGGGTTTTAAACATTTATATTTTACAAATTAAAATGTCTTCCAACTAGTAAACCCTGGTTCACTTCAAAGTGCACATGCAAGAAGTATTAGGCTAGTAGTGTTGCTGACAGATATGAAGATATTATGAGGCACTAGCAATCCTAATTTTTATACTTTGTTGCACAATTTTTTCATGTAAAATGTCACTGATTGGCCCCATCATGTAAACTTAAATGGGAGACTCTCTTACCATATAAACTTTAACCTGGAAACAAATACATGACCTAATCTTTGCAATAAGGAGTTTATTTATTGCACGCAGTCAACGTTTCTCTATAGAACTATATGGGAAATTGTAAATTCAATGAGTATTTTCATAAAATGCCCTTTGCGGTGACAACATCTCCACTTTAGTAGCTCCTACAGGCTACAAACTTTCCAGTTTCGTACTTAACAATATTTTGAAGGTTTGTTCCAAGGTATTTTTCTATATTTAATATAATTCCTCGCCTGATTTATTGAGATTTGAACCCAAACATAAAATTTTATGTTAAGATATTTAAAATCCCCTCAGAACAATATTTGTAACTAATATATCAACAAAATATAACCATGAAGTTAAGCCTGGCTCTATTCGTTATTTAGATTTCATTATATAGGTAATTTTGGCATTTTTATGCATAGAATGACTCTTTATACTACTGACAATTTATATCAGTAATACAAAGGTTTCAAATTGATATCAGCTCACTTTTTCCCTATTCACCCGCTGCGTCTCACCTTAAACAGTTCTTTGTGATCAGTGGAGAACAGATCCATGTGTTTGTAATAATTTATAAATACACTTATTTTTAGATGATGGAGAATGCAGATTTGAGAGAGCTGCTGTAGCTCATGGCTGGGTAGAGCGGAGGGTCCGGGAGGGAGTGTAAGGTCCTTTCTGAAATCGCTCCCTCCTCCCTCTCCCTAAGCACTAGCACTTATGCCTGAGCACGCAGGGGAAGTGAAAAACTGATGGAGCTGCGAGGAGAAGTGATAAGCTCCTCCAGACTTCACAGGTGTGTGTTACACCGGGGAGCAGCCCCACGTGCAACGCGCAGCAACAACTTCAGTTCCACCTTCATTTAGTAGCGTAAAAGTTTGAATTTCAACAATTGCACAGCCATATAGAGTTTTGTCAATGAAAAAGAAAACAGGAATGAGACCTGATGTGCTTTTATTGGTGGATGAAAGGCCTCAATTGTGATTTTGAAGAAGCAAAAATATGTATATGTAATATGACAAATCTGAGAATTACTTTCTAGAAAGTGAATTCTAGGGAGAAATGATTTTCTGTTAAAAAATATTATCAGTAGAACTTTTTGCATTTTGCAACATTAGTGGGTGGGGCTGTCATAGTAAAGGGGCGTGTCTGTTCGTGGGGTGAGGGAGAGTGCGTCTGAAAGCCATAGCTCCAAGTCTCTACTGAACGTGCCCTCACAGTGGATTGAGTGGAAGTGTGAAGGGGAAGGGAGCGATTTCGGGAAGGTCTTTAGTGTGTAAGAGGTCTGGCAGGTACTCAGGGGCCAGGGAGTGGAGGGATTTGTAGGTAAGGAGAAGGATCTTGTACTGTATGCAATATTGAACGGGAAGCCAATGTAGTAGATGGATGAGAGTGGAGGTGATGTGTTGCCAGGGCCTGGTGTGGGTCAGGAGTCAGGACCCTGGCGGCGAAGTTTTGAATGTGTTGGAGCCTGTCCAGGAGCTTCTGGGGGATCCCGGCCACGACTCCACACTGCAATAGTCCAGGCGGAAGGTGGGATGTGAATTTTATGGGTTTTTTTGGAAGTTGTTATAGTCAAATTTGTGTGTAAATGTAGTATAACTAGAATATAACTGAACAAATGTTGGCGTGTTGTAATGTCGGAAACTAAATAAGACTAAAATGCATTCATATTATATAGCACTTTTCTTGTCTCAAAGAGAAAATGAATTAACTTCTTTATTGTTCATTCAATATTACCTTATTATGTTAAGCTACTACTGATGTGATGCTGTCAATCTGCTCCTCTTAGTTTATGTCAGCCTGCACCTGCGCGAGCCGTGATTCCAACTACCAACCTTTCTGTTATAAGACGCCAAGCTCTGCCATCTGGGCCACAGTGTGTTTTTGTGCACTGAAAGGGATTCAGTTGGGTGCTACCTGTAATCACTGTGTTGTAATGCAGGGATTCCGGTAGTGCCTATGATAATTAGCTCCTGAAAATAAACATAAGATTATCTGCTTAATAACAGGGAAAAACAAATGGTATCTGTCCCACTGGTGCGGCAGCTTCATAGTGATCAAACACCGAACATCATTAAAAAGCCTGATTTGCACTTCAAATTAGCATGAAACAGCTCAGTGATAATTAAATTGAGGTGGAGGTTAGGCCTAGCAGAGAAAAGAGATTTGTGAACAAATAATCACAGTACATTATAAATGAGGCATTAAAAAATCATTCAAACTGTAATGTATTCTTCCCACATACTGTATACAGTAGTTCTGTGAGGTCTTACACACAGATACAGGACCAAGAATTTACTTAAGTAAAAGTATCAGATTCAATTTCTACTCAAGTATAAAAGTATCCACTGTAAAATGTACCTTATAAATAAAAAGTAAAAGTATTTTTAAGAGATTAATGTGCAGGATTTTTTTTATCCTTTGAATCAAACCAGGTCTAAACAAGAAAACCACTATCTCAGGTCTAAAAATGGTCGAAATCAGAACTAAACTAGGTCTAAGCCAGGACTAAGCCTGATATAAATGAGTAAACCACTAAACCAAGTAAAATACTTTTACTTTTAACCCAATTTTAAAAATGTAGTGGAGTAGAAAGTACAGATGCTGGCTCTGAAATGTAGTGAAGTAAAAGTAAAAAGTGTTCATCATAAAATGTACTTGAGTAAAGTAAAAGTACCTATAATTTGTACATTTTACTTTGTTACTTTCCACCACTGATTTTTTGTAGCTAATATGAAGGGAGAGCAGCATTGTGGAGCTGCATTTCATAATATCAACTAGGGCTGCATGAAACTGAAACGTTATGTGAAATGGATGTGCAATATTGCAATCACAATATTGTATTGCAATATTTCACTAAAACATTTCAGAAAGTTAAAATTCATTCAGTTTAAATTCAGTAAATCAAAAACAATGTGTTTTTCAGCAACTTGTGTCAAACAATACTTTTTGGCAAGTCTTTTCAGATATGAAATAGTTATTAGTTTCTTCATGAAATGTGACCAAATTCTTTAAATTAGAGTGCTTTTGTATTCTAGCGTCTTATTCAAATCGTTCTTGTACATTTTTACACATTTACACAAAATTGTATTCTATATACATTGCTTTTAATCTTTTTCCATTGTTACTTTTGTTATTGTTGAATTTATTGCCTTGTTTTGCTTATTTTTCTCCTCTTATTGTTAAGCTGCTGCATTGATATGCTGTCTGTATGAAATAAGCTTAAATACATTTTCCATTGCCTTACGTCGACCTAGCATTAAAGGCTCTATACCTTTTCCTTGTAGTGGAATGATTTTGATTTTTTTGTTCTCCTTTAGTACATTGTAAACTCAAACATTTGTTGGAATAATACTAATCTAAATGTAAAGCATTTATATAAATGTCATGAGCATGCAGTCCAGTCTAGTGTTCTTTCATTTCTGTGACAATGACCCCAAAAAGTGACCTCACAAGTTGTGAAATATGCTTATAAACCCATTCCTGTGACTAACTGTTGGGGAATGAAAGAAAGAAATGTGTTAGAAAAGTTAAGATGAATTTGGACCACAACTAACAGTTTCATTTATTCGTTGCCTCTTTCATTGTTTGTAGAAAGAAAAAAAAAGGGTATGTTGCCTTTAATAATGAATATCATAATTACATTCAAACTAACTGTGTCTAATCACAATTAATCACATTTCAAAAGTGTGATTAATCACATTTTTGAAAAATGAATCAATTGGCAGCACAAGACACAAGTTATTACATAATGCAGCTTGACGGGCTTCATGGTCTGAATACATTTTTGCAAGAATGATCATATTTCCCGAGGTAAGTTTAGGGAGCATTAACATGGAGCAACCTTGGGCAGCAGTGAGTCACCGAGCATCCAGGGCTCTGCATAATGACAATCTGGTATCTTTCTTTCAAGTGATCTGCATGTCTATGGTGTAATAAAGCCAGCGCCGTAGCCGTCGTGTGTGACAGCCCGGTTGCTAAGTGCACCTTGTTATCATGATTTAAACAAAAGCTAGAGGATGGCGTGCACCTCTAGGACCTTGAGATAGATAGGGTGAGCGCGAGAGGGGGAGAGTGATGGTGAGAGATAGAGTCGGGATGTACACAGAGTATATCAGAGGCAGCACAGGTTCATTTGCATTCACTACATACCCACAGCTCAGCCCCGACAGAGCCCACCAGCAGCAGCGCTATGCCCCAGGGGAAGGCTGCTCTCTCCAAGGCTAAAAAGATCACCCTCCTCGTCTGCTGATGAGCGAGCAGGACCTGATCAACCTACACACAGAGAGGCAGAATGAGAATTAGAGCCGCGTACATACAGGCTGTTAAGAGGGCACTATACTGATGTGGCTAGTTATTTACACCATGTGGTTTTAGTCAATATCTTTTTATCCATAACATACACTCAGACTTTAACTTGACTTCATTTTCACTCAGGGATGTCTACAAGATGTTTGAAATTTGGCAAGTAAAATCCATTTGGCAGCTCATTGTAAAACATTCATATTTTCTTGATAAAATGTTACTTCTTAAGACTATTTGAAAGTAGTTATTTAGCGTGTAATAGAATGGAGGAGAGACAGACTTAAGAATTGACAGAGAATGCAGTGTTTAGGCTTGAAGTAATCATTCTCTTTCATTTTCTGAAGAGGCTCTATTGTCCTTATATCGGTATCGGTATCAGTATCGGTCGGGCCCTACTAGACACTACAACATTATTTTCTTGATAATGTTAGTAATGTATTTTATTCAAGTTATTTCCATGTGTTGCTCAATAATTGTATAACATTTTACAGCCACGTAAGCTGTAAAATGTTATATTTCTTGATTATCTGAAATTGTTTACTTATGTTTCCGCAATACATTTCTGTTTGTCTATGAAATTTCAAGCTAAAAAGCAAAGAAATTTAGAAAATGTATTAGTCATCTAGAATTATAAAAGCACCGAGCAGTGATGTTAATTTATTCCATATGAGACTATTTCTTTTCATTTGTTTGTATCATTTAAACCTACACCTGCAATATAGTTATTGTTAGCTACTGTCTAATTGTTCATTTAAATGCTTAAAACATGATTGATTTATTATTATTAAAAACATGTAAATAAACCAAACTGAATGCCTAGTAAGCGAGCTCAAAGTAGCTCTCCTCTTTTCAAGCAGCTCTGCAAAGGCCAATCTGCATAAACTTGATGAGTCCGGTTTGTATACTATCTTGGTGATGCAACTTGTATAAAATTACATTTATTGATGAATGTTCTCTTTGTTCTCCAAATAAGTGAGTAAGAATAATATTGAGCACAATCTGCAAGCATTTATATGTACCTCTTGGACTACTCCAAAGGAAGGAATTATCATGTCTAAAAGAGGACTGACTCCAGATTAGACAAGTAAAAAGAAAATGGGCCTCATTCACAAAACAAATTTGTTCTTAAGGCCGACTTAAGAACATTTTGGGCATTCACAAAATTTGTTCTTAGCTGAAAGAGCTCTTCTGGAAGAACAAATCCTAAGAACAGTCAGGAGGACTCTTACGAACAAAAGATCATCTCTCTTTAAGAACAGTTTTGTCTTCTTAAGAATGCTTCGTAAGTCAGACTAAAGTTTTTCTTAAGTTTCTCCTAAGTTGTACCTAAGAACTTTTTCTTAAGAAAATATTCATGAATGAGGCCCAATGAACCCAGGACAAAACCAGGACTATTTATCAAAATGCCTTCACTACTTCACTATTTACCATTTAAGAGGCACAAAGGATGACAGAGTTAGGTTCATATTTTCAGTACATAATCCTAAAAGAATGCTTTTAATTAACAGTTAATTAGCAACAAATATGGACATAAAAATGAGATAAGTTGAATGATAGCACTTGTTACGATCTGCTTCCCTTCTGCTTTCCATCTGGAGTCAGGGATCAGATAAATGTGGACTTGGCTTCGACGGGTCCCAAGTGTCCCGGTAGTAAATCTAAATCACTGACACTCTGGGATTTTGGTGAGTGCCTGATCCAACAGTTCAAGCATGACACACCTCCCTCTCCTCTGGCTTGCTCCTCTCATTGCCTTTCATTTCAATGCGCCCCGCTAGATCAGGAGCCGCTGACACTGCCGCTGCACAGCTTAGGCCAAACTCCTTGATTCAATAAGGTTAGCCTGTGTGGAATTGTCTCCAAACTCACGCTTTGTCCTCCCTGAGTTACGCGCTCTGAAACTTCACACGCGGGTCTAACGGAGCTCAGCGGTTCACAAGGCCAAACTGCAGGGATTCATGGCATTAAAGTCAAAACAATCTCTTCTCTGAGACAGGAAGGTATTAAATCAAATCTCTGTTTTTTTTTGTTGTTTTTTTTTATTCTGGCGAAGAGGTGTCCGTGGATGCCAAGCGCAGTGGTGGACAGTGTTGGGGAGTAACTAAATACATGTATTTAAAATATGTATTCAGAATACTCATTTTGAGTAACTGTATTCAGGTACAAATACTCTCTCATTTAAGGGTAGTTTGAATACAGTTACTTTTCATATACCAAAGGAATACAGAGAGGGAGAGGAAGAAGAGAGAGAGAGAGAGGAAGGAGAGAGGGAGAGAGGAACGAGAGAGAGGAAGGAGAGAGGGAGGTGAAGGGGAGAGTGGAAGGAAAGGGGGAGAGAGAAAAAGAGGAGAGAGAAAGAAAGAAGAGAGGAAGGAGAGAGGGTGACAGAAGAGAGAGAGGGAGAGAGAGAGAGGAAGGAGAGAGGGAGAGGAAGGAGAGAGAGAGAGGAAGGAAAGGGGGAGAGAGGAAGAAGAGAGAAAAAGAAGAGAGACAGAGAGAGGGAGAGAGAGAGGAAGGAGAGAGAGAGAAAGAAAGAAAAAAGAAGAGAACGAAAGAAGAGACAGACAACAGTTGGTGTAAAAGTGTTGCTACATATTTTAGTCATTCACCAAATTTATACAGAAATATAATGCAAATCAAGGTGAAAGTATCTAAGTATTCAGAATACAGTACACTGATTGGGCAAAGTAACTGAATACGTTACAAAATACATTTTAAGACAAGTATTCAGTATTCTGTAACGGAATACAATTTCAAAGTATTCTCCCCAACACTGGTGGTGGATCATCCTATTTCCAGCAAGCCCACACCGGGTCACATAGCATTCTTCATTTACTGCAGTAATTAAACACATCCCACAAGAGTACACACGCATACACACATGCTAGCGCTAATTGCAGGCAAGAGGCATCCCACTCATTATGGGCCAAATTAAAGCAATCAATTGAAACTAGAGACCAGCAGAGAGGAATACATCCACGAGTGCCTGATCTCCTTAATAAAGCCCGCACGGGCTGTGTCAGCTATATAACCAGACAAAACTGTGGACGCCGACCAGGGTCCGACGCACAATTGCCTTGTTAATCACGTTCAGGGTCCGCTAATGGCCCCGCACTTTGAAGGGACGCAAATAAATTTTAGCCATTTCCCGCGGTGTATGGTGCCTTTCAGAGCCATTTACAAGATAGAAATATGTTCTCTACTGCGCCAACAAAAATCCCCCGGCTGACACAACTGGCTACACTGCTGCACACACATCTGTAAGGCATTTCCGAGCCCCGTGAATGTTCCTCCTCTCTTTGCCTGC
Source organism: Lesueurigobius sanzi (assembly GCA_900303255.1). Lineage (NCBI taxonomy): Eukaryota > Metazoa > Chordata > Actinopteri > Gobiiformes > Gobiidae > Lesueurigobius > Lesueurigobius sanzi. Next base: position 3,490 of record OMNZ01022796.1, on the reverse strand, counting down.
GTTCCCTAAACTAACACCAGGGGGGCACAGAGAGTTGAACATCCTGGAAAAAGCGAATGTGGCAGGTAGGGTAATGCATTCTGTTTGCCTGTGTGTTTAGAGAAAATGAACACATCTGCCAAAATCAGCCTGTGCATCCCTAACAACGAGGGAGAGCCGGGGTGTGAGTGTATCCAATTCCACCAGCGTTTTTACAGACACGTTGAACTTGTGTCACCAGGGGAGCCCCCACCTCTCTCCTCTTCCTTCTCCTCTCTCCGCCAGCTGGGCCAACTGTTGCTCCATCTCCGGGGCAGATTAGGGAAGTGCTGGCTCCTGAAGAATGTGGGTCCACTGCTACTGCTGCTCCTGACAGAGGATTTATTAGGACTGGCACTGCAGCCTGAGCCTCTGGCCTCCAGCTAATGGGGAGAGAGAAGGTGGTGAGAAAAGTGGACCTATGCTGAGATGTTACAAGACGTCAATACAAAACACTATTGTGCCTCTTCACAGGGTGCAGTTGGTTAAAGGCTTCTGTCTTATTTAATTCTCTGAACCCAGTCCACACCAAAAGTACTTCCATAGTGACCTGCAGACTGTTTTAAGAAGTAATTATGTTTTAGAGTTAGCATAAAGAATTCAATTCAAGCAATCGAGACCATACAGTGCAGTGTTCCTTGAACCAGGGAACTAATAGTTCTGGGGTTAATGCCCCAAAGCCAATAAACATTATTTCAATAGGTGTTTATTTACCTGCTTTAAAGTATATGCATAAGCAAAGCAGGCCAACAAACACCTACACGTACAGTATGTCTGACTAAAAAACATCCAAACTAATAACACAGAATGAAAGTATACCATCTAAAATAGATTTGCTCAGAAATAAATAGCTAAAACTGATGATGTGATAACCATTTTGGAAAGATTTTTTTTTTCCTCAAGCTTAACTTTATCAATGTTGGTGTCTGTTAACTGTGGAGCTGATATTTAAGAGAATAATAGGCTCCAGTTATATTGTGCATTACACTAGTGATACATTTTCACGCTTATTTGGACACACATTAGGCTTCCATCTCAAGTGGTACAATTGCAGCACAGCCGTAGCAATCCCGTGCAGCGAGGTGGGTGTGTGCGGAGTACAGGAGCCTAATGCAGTGGCCCAGATCCAGGCGGTAGACATCGATCAGATTGACAATTGAGAGGCCCATGTCGTGGCTGATAAGGCCTTTTTCTACAGTCCAGCACAAGCCCATCTATCTAAGATGAAAGGAAAAGGACCATGCATGTACAGCCATGTCAGGGCAGCTGTAACAAAGCGCTGTGAGTAGTTACCAGGCCGGAGGAAGAGCCAGGAGCCAGGCAGGAGGAGGGGCAGGACGAGAGTAAAGCGCCGACACCCAGAGGTCACCATCAAACGATTCTTTTCACCTTGGTGGCCATTGCTCCTGTGATGCTCAAAAAGAACAGAGATACATTACTGTACAGTGCCCCTGCTTGGACCTCATAATTTGCACTGATGTGTCAATGTAAAATAATGTTTTGCTATGATGGGAATATTGCTATTGCATTTCTATGTAATGTTACCACTGACAAACCAAACAGACGGAAATATAGTTCATGGATGAAATGCATGCGAGTCAAATTATGCGTAAAAAAAATAAACATATCAAACGTATAAAAAATAAACATATCAAATGTGATGCATATTGTAGACAACTGTCAAGTTTCTCCTTGGTTGAAGCTGTAATCACTTGTGTTGTGGCGCCACCTGCTGGACACTAAAGGTGCCAACATACGGATATAGAAGTGCTCTGTGCAATTCTGTCCTTCTTTGTCTTTGACTCTCACAGTCTCTCCCTCCTGTTCTTTATGATGCATACAACATGACAGCGAAACCAGGGGTAATATTTGCTGCATGTGAGAGTGAGACTGACTTTTATTGCTTTGAACCGTAAAATAAAATCTAAAGTCTGACGGTTGATTGAAAAAATATACAAACATGCCCTTTTCAATATTTATGAATAACTGATGGTGATGGTGGCCTGAGTCGCCCGATCAGTATGCATTTTTGGGATCCAATTCAATGTAAAGACATTTTGAAAGGCTAGCTGATAGATAAGCTGATATGATTACTGATTACTATTGTTGTAAATACCCATTTTCATTTTTGAAATCTCCCTATATGAGTGTAGCAAGGCTTCAACCATAGCAATTTGTTATGGGCTAATTTATTTAAAATTGTTTTTTTGCTAAAATCAAGTTGCTCATGGCTCAAGGCACTTACTGTATGCTTTTTAGACAGTCTTTTGAACTTGAAAATTAAAAGAAATGCTCCCACACATTGTCTCACTCTTTTTCCACCTCATATTGCAACGTTTCAGTCACACTGACCTTCATCAGGCTGATGAAGGTGATGTGTTGGTCAGTGTGACCAAAACCAAGAAATAGTATTTTCATTGTACTGTATATCCTATCAATGATTAGTAGGCTACTGATGCAGGCAGAATTGTCAAAATAATCCAATCCCATTTCAAAACCATATTAACACTAGTATCTTATATGAAATTTGATGATATTTTGCTGTCTTTTCAAAATAGTTTAGAATTTCCATATATTTTCTTGAAGCTGTCTAAATGGGAAAATAAGAAAGGTTGTATTCATGTGACAATACAAAATTTGAAAGAGCCGGAACAGTGTTGGGGAGAATACTTTGGAATTGTATTGTTATTACAGAATACTGAATACTTGTCTTAAAATGTATTTTGTAATGTATTCAGTTACTTTGCCCAATCAGTGTACTGTATTCTGAATACTTAGATACTTTCACCTTGATTTGCATTATATTTCTGCATAAATTTGGTGAATGACTAAAATATGTAGCAACACTTTTACACCAACTGTTGTCTGTCTCTTCTTTCGTTCTCTCTTTTTTCTTTCTTTCTCTCTCTCTCCCTCTCTCTCTGTCTCTCTTCTTTCTCTCTCCTCTCTCTCCTTCCTCTCCTCACTCTATCCTTCCTCTCTCTGTCTCTCTTCTTTCTTTCTCTCTCCCCTTCCTCTCTCTCTCCTCTTTTTCTCTTTTCTTCCTCTCTCCCCCTTTCCTTCCTCTCTCTCTCTCCTTCCTCTCCCTCTCTCCTTCCTCTCTCTCTCTCCCTCTCTCTCTCTCTTCTGTCACCCTCTCTCCTTCCTCTCTTCTTTCTTTCTCTCTCCTCTTTTTCTCTCTCCCCCTTTCCTTCCCCTCTTTCCTTCATTCCTCTCTCCTTCCTCTCTCTCTCTCTCTCTCCTTCCTCTCCCTCTCTGTATTCCTTTGGTATTTGAAAAGTAACTGTATTCAAAATACCCTTAAATGAGAGAGTATTTGTACCTGAATACAGTTACTCAAAATGAGTATTCTGAGTACGTATTTTAAATACATTTAGTTACTCCACAACACTGCAGCTGAACATGCGACTACAACTGCTGCTACAACTATGGTAACTGTCAAAATGCAGATTTCTACTTGTCAGATTTCTAG
>OMNZ01022789.1:0-50719 GCA_900303255.1 Lesueurigobius sanzi | reverse complement strand
ATCAGCAAAGGCATTGAAGATGAAACGTGTCTGGGTCTTTCAGCATGACAATAATCCCAAACACACCGCCCGGGCAACGAAGAAGTGGCTTCCTAAGAAGCATTTCAAGGTCCTGGAGTGGCCTAGCCAGTCCCCAGATCTCAACCCCATAGAAAATCTATGGAGGGAGTTGAAAGTCTGTGTTGCCCAGCGACATCACTGCTCTAGAGGAGATCTGCATGGAGGAATGGGCCAAAATACCAGTAACCGTGTGTGAAAACCTTGTGAAGACTTACAGAAAACGTTTGACCTCTGTCATTGCCAAAAAAGGGTATATAACAAAGCATTGAGATGAACTTTTGTTATATACTTATTTTCCACCATAATTTGCAAAAAAATCTTTAAAAATCAGATAATGGGATTTTCTGGATTTTTTTTTCACATTTTGTCTCTCATATTGAGGTGTGTCTATGATGAAAATGGCAGGCCTCTGAGCTTTTTAAGTAGGAGAATTTGCACAATTGTGGCTGACTAAATATTTTTTTCCCCCACTATGCAATTTACAAACCTACTTTTTAGGAATCCTTGTGGTATTGGTAGCAGTGTTGCCACAGTTACCTTGAAGAAGTAGTCTGATTACTGATTACTCCTTTAAACAGTAACTTAGTTCCTTTATTAATTACTTGATTTTAAAAGTAACTAAATTAGATTACAGATTACACCCAGTAGCTGCCGAAATGACAATACTCACTTTATTGGAAGTGCATTTTAATGGTAACCTCAACAATTGATGATGAGAGGTCCTTATCGCAAGTTATGGCACTCCCCGAGATGCAAGTAGAAAGCAAATCTTTTTACTAAGGAAAATGACAAAAAATAGTAACTGACAGTGACTTGGATAAATAACATTAATATAATTACTGGTTTGGAAATAGTAATGCGTAACTCGTTACTGGCATCACTGATGGGTAGACACTCAAACCCCAAGTCTCGATATTGGAAGTAAAAAAGCTGGATCAGTGCATCTCTACATGGTACAATTGTCTCCAGGCTGTCTGTTATATATATTTTCTTAATTCTAGACATGGCTCAACTGTCTCTTCATGACCATGATGGTTCCAGTGGTGCGTCTGATCAGGACACTGTTCCACCTTTGCCCCATCCTGGTGCAGCTCCTTGGCCTATGCCCTACCAGTTTCCCATTCCCCATCCCTACGACATGCAGCAGCCCATCCCTACTGGGCCTGGCGCCGGCAGTGTGGGAAGTCAGCACAGTGGTGAGTAACACTTTGGCCAATTAAATCAATTTCACAGTTAAATTTTATTGTGAAACATGAGCATTCTCGAAGAAGAAAGATGCACACTTTTTGCATACTTATCACATTGAATTATAACATCACAAGAGCTACTTGAGTGGAGGAGATGTCTGTGTTTAGACGTGTTTAGAAAGATCTGCAAGTTTGTCTTGAAGTCTGTCATGCAAAAAAAAATATGTATAAAAATACATAACTAAATAAAATTAAAACTATCGTCTATTTTGTATGTAGATTACATCATATTTGCAGCACTATTTTAAAATGTATAATTCAAACAAATATCACGGGCCGTTAGCTTCAATATTAACTCAGTGACCTTTATAAACACAGATGTCTCATCTGCTGAAGTATTTACATCCTACAGCAAGTGATCATCTACCAGGAACTCACTTTCCACCATTTTATCTTTGCGGCATTGTGGTGATGAAGCAGTTAGCGTTGGTGCCTCACAGTAAGAAGGTCCTGGGTTTGATTTCTAGGGCGATAAGGGCCTTTCTGTGTGGAGTTGGCATGTTCTCCCTGTGCTAAAAACCACTAAAATTGATGTACAGTAGCATTCCCTCTGGGGCCGGGACTCTCATGAAAAGAAGATTATTAAATCTCAGTGGGACTTTTCCTGGTTAAATAAAGGTCAAATAAAAAATATGATTATTTGAATGGGTCTAAGCTAATCTTAATGGAAAGGAAGTACTTGCCCAACCAACTTTAGGTTAGCAGAAGTAGCATAGCCACATGGTGCACTGTTGCTACACATCAGAGCTGTTATGTGCATTGTGCATTACTGTAACATTTTGTATCCTAATATACAAAACTGTTTCTGCACACATACTCACAGATGAGTTGAACAGAATGCCAGTTCATAGGAATGTGCCTCAAGAGCTGGCTCTATGTGGTAACAAAATAAGAATGTATAAAAGCATAGGTGTTTAAATAATGGGGTGTATGTTTTGTCCATGAGTGCTTTACTCAGACAGTTCATACATTTAAATGTTTGTGGATGTAGGCCAGCAATATAATCGATTCCAAAATGTAGGTGAATAGTTGATACATGTCAGTGATTATAGGAGCACTGACAGATAGACTTGGATTAATATTGTCTATAATGGTTTTTTTTTCAACAGGGAGCAGTGGTTCTAACTGCAGCAAGAATGAGGGTCGCAAATCTGGCGGCAGCGGCAGTGAGAATGAAATCAGGAGCAGGGCTCCAAGTGAGCGCTCAGTGGCGCCACCTAGTGAGCGCAGTGTCCGCAGTTCTGTGAGCCACCGCAGTGCCAACTCCCACTCAATAGCCTTTGGGCCTGGCCTAGTCTATGGACCCCCTGGCCTTCCTCCACAGCCCCAACAGCTATCGATGTCTGCTCCGGGGGCGCCACAAGGCAGAGAGCTGCCCTCGGTGCCACCTGAGCTCACGGCTTCACGACAGTCCCTCCGAATGGCAGTTGGAAACGCTGGAGAATTTTTTGTTGATGTGATGTAATGCAGGAGATAAAAAGCACAAAGGCAGGAGTTTAAGATTTTTCATATGACACATGGAAGAGCAGAAGGGAGGGAAGGATGCATGCTGTAACCATATGATTTCTATGAAGTGGAATCAGAGCTGTTTTGTACTTTTCCCTTGTAAGCTGTAGCCACACTTTCTTCAGTGAAGAAGTTCCCTTAAGATGGTATCAAAGCACCTTCTTCAGTTTCCGCTCCCTGGTGGGGAAGAGTTTATTTAAGGACATAGAAGGACGGGGGGGAAGCCAGAGGAGTTGGGCAGCTGTTGGAGATGACTTGGTGTTCTACTTGGATGTTTTTTTTTAATTCTTTTAGTCTCTCTCCCTCCTCTCTGCTTTCTTTGTCTAACATAGTCTACCTTTCTCTACTTTGGCCAAGGCTGAACAGAGATGAGAGAAACTTTGTTGTCCTTCTGTTCTTCTATATCCCACATGCTGACAATAACAAAGCATAAACACTAACTCACTAACCCTACCCAGACTGATCAACTATTTACTTGGTCTACGTGAGAAAGAAATGGAAATGTGTAAGTTGTATAAGAGAATTTCAATCCTTTTTACTGTACCAATGACATTTTTATTTTATAATAGTAGCTGGTCAAAATAGTTGAATTGCTCTACATTTTATATGAACATCAAGCTTCAAGAGTCATACATTACAAATTGTCATTAAAACCTTAGAGCATTTTCAGCCTCTATCTTGTGATAATGTATAGTAAACATGTTTCTTACCATTTCACACTAAAAGAAAATGTCTTCTTATTTATAAATATAGTTTTATGACTTAATCTATTGCCTGTGTCTGATTTGTGGTGTGTGTGTGTGTGCGTTCTAGTGGTACCTCAGGTCATATTTGCATTTAAAAGCCAAATTCCAGTCTGGCCAAAAAAGGAATGCAAAGGTTGGGGCAATCTGGTACACAGATGTGTATGGGGGAGTTGTAGGCTTGCTGGGGCAAAGAAATTATGTTTATTAGGAAATTGTGTGTGTTTTCTCTTCTCTATTCTATGCAGATCTTTGGGTGGTTTTGCATTTAGTTTATTGAGCCAATAAACAAACTAGACTATCCATAAAATACATTTAAAAAAAAAAATCACACTTGCACGTCTTTTCTTCTTTTTCTTTTGTATTATCACTACTGTCCTACAAAGTTTACATGACAAGATGATGCCTGGCCCGTTGCAAGTGTAGCTTATCATAGTGGGGCCTGGGTGCGGTACACGTCTCCGCTGCGGCCGCGCCTTTTCCTGTCACAGTGGAGGGCCGTGCGTAAGGACGACGCGTCAGCTGACTGCGATCCGCGGAGAAAAGCTGAGGGAAGGAGCGGAATTTGCGGCTGAGTGTAGCTACATTCATCGGGATTCGCTAGGTCTGGACTTTTCTCACACCAGAGGACGGAGAGTGGCTGGAGGTGTCGGGGAGTGCAGTCGGGTGAGTTCATCCATAAAGTGGCTTCATTTGTAATTTCCGATGTTTGTGTTTCACCCCGGGCGAGTGCGTTAGCCATAGCCACACTAGCTCCCCGTTAGAGACCGTCAAGCTCAATGATGGTAGGGATGTGACTGTGAGCCACCGGGAAATCTACACGGGCATAGCGTTTTTAATGTCACACGATGCACACAATCTCACAGGCTTATTAAGATTTAGATACCTGATACAAAGCCACCATATCATAATGCGCAATACACTCAACACGTCTCAAAATAAACAGCTTAGTGTAAATGATGGTGCTTTTAATTGTAAAGGGTGCGTGTTTGGAAATCCGGACTACTCTCAGCTAGCTTTCTGACACTTCACTGCCCGCTATGCTAAAGCTAAATTAGCCTGCTAACGTTACCTCTGCCTCGGTATTTCTCCCGTCACTCTGCTCTTTGCTGAAGGTCAAGTGTCCATACATTCTTGGACATTGTAATTGAGTAAAATACTTGCACAATATCTCAGGGGGTTAGTTTGATCGCCCATCGACGGGCAATAACCCGAAAAAATGTTAATTCGGAAATGGCCCTAGCGAGCAGACATCTTGACTTCAGTTAATAAAAAGGTGATGCCGCTCATCCTTAGCTACTGTTTAGAAGGTAACATTTTATTGTATGAGACTTGTATTCATTTAGGTTACTCGTACGACATGGTTGGACTGTGTTTACTACCGCTCTGTGTGTGTGAGTATTTTATGTCTGCTCTCGAGGAACTAGACGCATGCATGTTCCAGAATCTTCACCCAAGGATGGAGAGGCTTTTGGTTAATCCTCGCATACTTGCACGTAGAGAATCTGGGTCAAAATGCATTTATCGCACAGATCTCGTTCATTAGTTCCGAGTTATCGAGTATAATGGACACTGAAGATAAAGGTATGACAAAAGGTTTGCCAACAGCAAAACAATTGGAACACATTTCATTCATAAATCAAAACGCAATATTGCTTCAGTCCAGGCCAAAGGGTATCATACTTTTGAACAACTCAACAGAGATACTCTGTTCTTTCTTTGGTGGCTAGTGAGTTCTCTTTTAATATTTGCAAGGGGACAAGAAATTGTGGGAATTAATTATGGGAAGTAGAATAATGTTGTGTATGCACTGGCACTGGCACAGAACTGAGTCACCACTGAGGAGGGCAGCTGCAGGCACATTCAGGCGGCATCACTAAGATGGCTGTGTATGTTGTTCATAGTCAGGGGATATTAAAAGAGGATGTGGATGAAAGAGGTTTCCCTGTCCCCTCAGTCACTCTCTCTACTCGTCACTTTCATGTCATCCCACTTTCCTTCCTGCCATGATCTCTCATCCATGTTTTATCTATTCCCAGGCAGGGATTGGTTTAACCATGGCCACTTTGGACTGAGAAACTGCCACAATGATTGGAGGACTGTTTATCTACAACCACAAGGGGGAGGTCCTCATCTCTCGGGTCTACAGAGATGATATTGGGTATGTAACGGAAACAGAACATTAGTGGTATTTGCTCAACCATTGTCTACGTTGTACCAATGGGTACAAATTGATATGGTTCACAATGCACTTATTAACGGAATACTTTGCATGTCGATGTTGTATCATGACAGTGTTGCCTGCTAATTTGTATGAGAAGCAGATGTGCCATTAAAGTTCACCATACATTTCACTATGTTGGCTTCTTACATAAACAACAGTCATTAATGTCTGTATATTTTTTTTGTTTAAACCACAAAGGCAAATTGAACAATCTCCCAGCAATTTAAACACATTTCTTATCTATTTGCTATTCTCCATTGAACATGGACTTTGGGAAACTAGATACTAGCTCTTAATCCCTGATGGCCTCTTTGCCTTCGCTGCAAAGTGATGGATGAGTTCTGACTGATATCAAAATTCCGTTCCATGTGTATCTTTTAGCTGTGATCTTCACAACCAATTTAAATACTCTTAATTTATGAGAACCAACATGTTTGTGGCATTCACCTTTAGTGTGATGTAGCTTATCGGGATCTAAGAGGTACATTTTATATTCTGAAAACCGAGGAAAAGTAAACTTGTATTGAACAAAGCCATTCGGCAGTTCTCTGTGTGGTGCAAAAAGAGGAAATTGATGTTCATGTTCAGCAAAATTTTATCACAACTGACTCACAAGTTCTTTATCTTTTCGTTCACACACCTCCGTTGCGATTTCTGTTTACACACACCTCCTATACTGTGATTTATGTTCACAGAACTGTCGTTTGCATTTCAGATTTTTTGCATCTTTGTAACGTAATCCGTGTCTTACATTGTTTAACTGCAAGAGTCATTATAACATTCCTTGTTCACAATATGTTTAAATGAAGGGGTCATCTGCAGCAGTGTCCCTTCTTTTTTCTGTTCAAAGCAGTCTACATTACATGCCATAGTGCTCACTCTGTGTACATGATGCACGAAAATGTACTGTACATTTTTGTCTTTCCTTTTACCTCATCCTCTTTTCCTCTCTGTACCACCATTTTACATCATTCGTCCATCTATGGCCCTTGTAGGAATAGGTAAGAGATGATCCAACCTGTGTAGCATGAGCCCTCCCTCTCATAGCAACTGAACGGTCAGCCCACCCTGCCCTAAAGTGCATGTTGTTGACCTCCACAGTGAACTTCCTGTGAGCATGAATCACCTGTCATGACAATATTCAGGAATGTAGAATCAACATAAAAACACCCCAAGTTAACTAATCAGTAAAAAGATTAATCTGTCACGGTCAAGGGTCTGTAAAGAGTCCTGCTGCTCACAGCCCTGCGAGTGCCTGAGCATGTAGTCTAAGCATGGGGTCCTCCTGCCTTTAGGGTCAACCCTGAAAGTGGCTTTTTTACAGAATAGAAACAGACATGACTGTGTCACAGAACTTTGTATTTGATAATGAAGTGACGTTCTCAGGAAGATTTGCCTATCCAAATGGAGTAGATTTGTTGTCACAACACTTAAACACTGTCATTTCCAAATCCACTTTAAGCTAGGCTTGTTTTCCCATCTTTACACCACAATGCCTCTTGGGGCTAGAGCAGCCCCATATGTTTCAGAACATTTGCCTAACTCTCAATTTATTCTCACGGAGTTCAGTGGTTTGGATGCAGCTGCCTGGGTGTGACCTTGGCTGTCTGTCTCTCTCTGGTATTTATCACCAGTCTCACAAAACAGATCTCTCTTAAGTTTTTCTCTGTTTGAAGGCTTAAGTCTGTCATGATAAACAAATCAAAAGTACAACTGGATATGATTTTACAAAAATGAAGTTTTGATTTCAGAAAGTTGGTATTATGAATCATTCATGAAACATGGCACATTTCTCATGTAAATCTGTGTGTCTGCAGGCGTAATGCTGTGGATGCTTTCCGCGTGAACGTCATCCATGCCAGGCAGCAGGTCCGATCCCCAGTGACCAACATCGCTCGTACAAGCTTCTTCCATGTCAAGCGATCCAACATCTGGTTGGCAGCTGTCACCAAGCAGAATGTCAACGCTGCCATGGTCTTCGAGTTCCTCTACAAGATGTGTGACGTAATGACGGCCTACTTTGGCAAGATCAGCGAGGAGAACATCAAGAACAACTTTGTGCTCATCTACGAGCTGTTGGACGGTACTGACCTTGTTCCAACTTTGTAATCTTATAATAAATCAAATGAAATGCAAACCCACAGGCAGATTGACAGCAGAAGAGAAATATCATTCTTAACACTTAGAAATGAAGCATCAATGTTTTAGTTTTGTTTATAAAGGTTAATGCAATGGGGGGAAACGCTTGTATGACCAGGCCAACTATTATGAAATGTGTGTTTTGAAAGTTACATCTGAACAAGTTAATTGTTATCATCTGTGGTAAATCTTTCAGTTGTATGTATATGCAGCTCTTACCAACATTTGTGGTATTTGTTCTTGTAGAAATCCTGGACTTTGGTTACCCCCAGAACTCTGAAACTGGGGCCCTGAAGACCTTTATTACTCAGCAGGGCATCAAGGGACAAGTAAGTCACAAGCTGTAAAACTATAGACCGTTTTTGTTCTATAAACTAAAACATAAACATTTTCTCTCTTCTGTTCACCTCTTCACCTGTTCCTCTGGCCCACCACAGCATCAGGTAATGTTTGGTAGTCCTCCTGTTTGTATTGCACCCGTCCCGTAGGCCTAATGATCCCCTGACACGGGCCTTTGTGGGCTTGGCCTTTGTGTCTGAATCTAAGGTTTCTCTTCTCCCTTCACAGACAAAAGAGGAGCAGTCTCAGATCACCAGCCAGGTGACGGGGCAGATTGGCTGGCGTCGCGAGGGCATCAAATATCGCCGCAATGAGCTTTTCCTGGATGTGCTGGAAAGCGTAAACTTGCTCATGTCCCCACAAGGTCTGATGAAAACAAACACTGTCATTTCTATGGTTTTATTTGTGTGCGTTTTTCAAGAGCTGTACCTGATGAAACTGTAATATTTATTTCAGGTCAAGTCCTGAGTGCTCACGTGTCGGGCCGAGTAGTGATGAAGAGCTATCTGAGTGGAATGCCTGAGTGCAAATTTGGGATGAATGATAAAATCGTCATCGACAAGCAGGGCAAGGGCGGCGGTACTGACGATGCAGGAAAGAGGTAGGTTTAATACTAATTATGACAACATTTCAGCCCCTATGTCTTTGTTTCTTGCTTTCAACAACTTTGACTGTTTTACTTTTGTTTAATTTTCTTTTTCTGTTTGGATGCATCTCTCCTTTCTTTCCCCCCTTCTCTCTCTTTTCTATGTGCTGTACCTCAGTGATTTAGGGGGAGGAAGGTACTGTATTGAAGTGTCCTCACCCTTTGCCATTCTTAAAGCACAAACACACCCTCCTGAACTATTATCTGCTCTGTAACGCCTCGCACACCCAACACACCAATTTGGCCTGTTCACTCAACTCATCTTGCTCAGTTTGGTTTTGGTAGAATGGCCGTATTGTTTTATGACCCCATGCCTACCTGCCTGACATATAACCCATCACCCAAACTCTTTAACAGCGATTGTTACTTATTTTATTACACAATTAGACATTAACCTGCAGCAGAGATCGTGATGTCTTGGTGCCTGTGTGTGACCTTGATTTTGTTAGAGTAGAATAGACGTTGAGAGAAAAGTCGTAGTTTGACATGATTCCTATTCCAGTGTTGTATGCATTGTGTTGCAGTGGAAAGCAGTCCATAGCCATTGACGACTGCACCTTCCACCAATGTGTGCGCCTCAGTAAGTTCGACTCTGAGCGGAGCATAAGCTTCATCCCTCCTGATGGAGAATATGAGCTCATGAGGTCTGTCATAAAGCCTTCAACAACTTTAACCCTGTAAATTTGTACTTAACTCATAGTTCTGTGTCTAACTGCAGGTATCGCACCACAAAGGACATCATTCTGCCTTTCCGTGTCATCCCCTTGGTCCGGGAGGTGGGTCGCACCAAATTGGAGGTTAAGGTGGTCATCAAGTCCAACTTTAAACCCTCGTTGCTGGCGCAAAAGATTGAGGTAAGCTCTTGTAAAAGTTGTGTAAATGTGTATTGGTTCTAAAAGAAAGGCCGATCATGTATAGAGTTGACTGAGTGATTTCCCTTTTTATTGCAGGTGCGTATTCCAACACCCCTCAACACCAGCGGCGTGCAGGTGATCTGTATGAAGGGAAAAGCCAAGTACAAGGCCAGTGAAAATGCCATCGTATGGAAGTAAGCCTGTCAAAACATATCCAACACTGTTATTAAGCAGTAGCTTCACTAATGATGGGCAACTGTGTTACTAATGTGAGCTAATCTGTTTGTTTAGAATCAAACGCATGGCTGGAATGAAGGAGTCTCAAATCAGTGCTGAGATTGAGCTGCTGCCAACCAACGATAAGAAGAAATGGGCCAGGCCTCCCATCTCTATGAACTTTGAGGTCAGTGTATTGTTTGTAGTTTATTTGGACAGTGCATGTTAATGAACACACATGAGAACCATGCATGTAAACACACCACTCCGGATGTGCTAATTTCCATCCGTTGTCCCACACTCATACACACAAACAACTCTCATTCATCCTGATTTGATGACTGGCCTCATTAAAGGATCTATATAGTGAGACTACTTTTAGGTTTTAACAATTTTATAATGGCAATATGCGTATCATAAAGACATCTGCAGGGATGTTTTGCTTCAGTATTCCTGTGTATTAGGTCTGCCTGGCTCAAATGCGAGTTACAATTTGTTGCCCAGACACCTTCATTACACTTGTTCTGATCATGTCCATGCTCAAACTATTTTCCTTCGTAGTTAAGCGTCTTTTTATGCATCTATCATGGCTTTTTAGCTAATTTTAGGGTGGTTTCCTTCTATTGTGTAGCCGATCGCCATCTACCCTTTGTCTGTGTTTTTAGATCTAAAATTTATGACTCCAGAAGGTATTTTCTTTATGCATTCATCGTTCTAAGTTATAGATTAGATTATAGCTTGGAACTTTGATTATAAAGCTTGAACAAAGCATAATACAGAACTTTAAAGCTGGCAGACCATGATCCATACTGACAGCAGCTGCCTTTACACGGAGTCATCAGCTGAGTTGAGCTTGATTATTCCCATTAGTTGTGTAATGACAAGAAACCTGTGTGGCCTACAGCTGGGAGCATGCTCTGACTCGTTGTAAACCCTCTATCTGGCTCTGCAGGTTCCTTTCGCTCCGTCTGGGCTGAAGGTGCGCTACTTGAAGGTGTTTGAGTCCAAGCTCAACTACAGTGACCACGACGTCATCAAATGGGTGCGGTACATCGGCCGCTCGGGCATTTACGAAACGCGCTGCTAAGATTTTCGTCGGCCGGCGGCAAACTGACCACTTTGTCTCATCTCACCTGTTAATTTCTTTCCACTTTGTGTCTGCCCCTCTACGATCTTTAGAGCCTCTCTCATTCACCCCGCCCCACATCTTAACTACTTGTTGGAAATTAAATTACATTGTTAAAAAAAAGTAAATATGGTATAATGCACAGATATATGCAAAATGTGAACCATTGTATTGTATACCTTGTAGTGGTGAGTAAACCTGTAAATGGCGTGAAAGAACTCGATGTGTGATGCAGGAAGCCAGGGGGAGCGGGACTGGACTCAGGAGGCATACTATGGGGATGCTCAAATGTGTTTACTTCGTGTTTAATGTATCCACTATTTCTCTCCTACTTCCTTTAGTTAAATTAGCTGATCACTTTATGAAGATTTGTAGCTATTGTGATTACAGGTATTCTTTTTGTCCAAATAGCAAAACGTTTAAATCACATTGCTTTGTCTGTTGCTGTATCGTGAGCAGGTTTGGTATTTGTGTTTGGGAAATGGTCATAGAGATCTCAAACCTTGTGTCTCTGCCACCAAGCCGGAGAGCTAATTGTCATCAATGTTTTATTTGTGTGCTTACAATGACTGATGTTTTGTACGGGCCAGAGATAACAGTATTTCACAGTTGGATTGGCCAGTTTGAGTCAAAGATGAAAGGTTGAACATTCCAAGCAGATGTGAGGTCTGACCATCGTGCTGTTGAGATGTAAGCTTTAAAAGTGCTATGCCTCCATGTGTGTCTCAGCTTTGTCACCGACTCTGAGCTTCATGTGTCAGAAAGAGGCACAAAGGGAAGATTGGCGCTGGGGGGTGTCAACAGTGAGGATATGTCTCCCCCTGGTGTTTGCCTCATCACTGTCCGCTCTTTGTTTGTAGCCCTGGTGACCATTCTGTCCAATAAAATCTGACAATGTATCCTAATCCGTTTGCTCAGTCTTGTTTTTTTACTTACTTAAGGGCCAGATATACAGAAATTGTCTGAGTCAGGGATTGCATACATTGTTGTGTATTTTAACCAGTCTTTTGATCTGTGTGTGCAATGACACTCAAACCAAATTCATATTGATATATCCTTAGGGGGTGAAGTTGGTCCTCAGGCTTGACATTGCCAACCTCTGCAGTAACCTATATATTTTTTTCATAAATTACAAACTGGTAGAATGTAGGGCTGTGCTCAATATATCGTATCGGCAATATATTGTTGCGAAGTACTTGACAATACGTGTATCGTATCGAGACACGCAAATAATTGAATAAAATTAATTTCATGTTTGTTTGACCCCTTGGCTAATTCAGAACTTATCACAACACACAACTACTGCAGGTTCAGCATGATAAAAACATTTAGTACACTCATAAGATCCTTTTATGTTATGGACGCTGTACCTGGATACACTTGTATCGCGATACGTATCGTGAAGTTGTTTGCAATACCCAGCCCTAGTAGAATGACACTAAAAGGTACCCACTTAGACCTTGACACAGTCATACAAGTAATGCAGCTGTTTTAAATTGTTGCCAAATGACCCGAGTTCATAAAGTTAGCAGATTGTGGCCTCAAATTCTTGTCTAAAGACTTGTTTTACTTATTGGTCTGTACAGTCTGTAAAATTTAATTGAAACTTTAAACAAAATGGTCTCTGTAATAACAATGAGAGGAAGCTAGTCATTAAAATTATACATTTTGAGTTGAAATGTCAGTCTACCCCAGGGGCAACTGTGGCTACAAACGTAGCTTACCACCACCATTCAGTATGGAGTGAATGAACCCTCCCTCTTAAACACTTTGGATGATTTGGGTCATATGAAAAGTGCTATACAAATAAGTTTCCCTTTCCCATACTGTTGTCCTTGAATGGCTGATACACAGTACCCACATTAAACAAATAGAAAGCCTTTGGCCAACATGTTTATTACATCTGTTACATTGTCCAATTAACAAGACTTTTGAAAGAACTCAAAAACAATACATGATTAAAACATCATTGGATAACTGTTGTGCCATGAGTTGATCTGCCACCTGCAAACCACTTGAGAGCAACGTTGTCCAAACAAATTCTGACCATTTGTAGAATAAGATGGCTGGCCAGGCTTCAAGCTTCCAATAAGCACATTGAAAAGTATTTTCAGTTATTTTTCCACTTGAAATAGGATTAAACTCCTCACAACAGAGGGAGTGATTGTTGCCGCAATTACTTAGTATCCTTTAATAGTTAAGTGCCTTTGGAAAACCAGTCTGCAAAACATGGGTCCAGTATTGCATCACTTCCTTGAATAAGTGGGATATACAGTTATTGTTTAAGAGCAAATGATACAATCTGAAAAGGTGGATTTGAGTGGTGCTCCTTTTAAGATCAATAGTTCATTCCAAGTCTCAGAAAGTAGTTGCTGTATTAAAATGAGTGACATGGACCGTAAAATGTACATATGCTACGGTGTAAAACATGCTTCTACCCAACTGAACTCATGGCTGTGATTAACTAAGAGTTTCCATAGATGGCATTACACCTGAACCTACATCCCAAAAATAAACTGTTCAGTGTTGATGATCATAATCTCACAGAAAATGCTGAGGAAAGATGAACTCTACAAAAATATCTCTACCATCTAATAACATATACATGGATCACAGTTGTGAGATGCCACTGAAACGCCTCTCAATATGTCTTCAGCAGGAACAAATACCACCAGTTATTAAATTTGCAAGTTGACCTGGCAATAAATAAAATTGACAGGAGACACTTGTAACATGCTGGGAATATTTTACACAAACATTACACGTAAAAAGCTGTAAAGAAAACGCAGACTTTTTAACACTGACCTCTCAAGATTAAACTCCGAATACTGCATGTTATCTGGAGTTTTCTGCTATTAAAATCAACTGAATTTCAGTTGTGAACAAAGATAAGGTTAATGCTTAGTGAATAGACCTGGCCCAACACGAGCAGACTAAAACCTCATAAAACATAAGGGATGCTCAGCAGCTACTCACCCCCACATACCTCACCAAATGTGCCGTTTTAACCAAGTGCTCAAGCCCTGCTAAAGAAAAACATGACCAAGTGTGCTACAACCAATCATAACAATAGTGACTGACTAAAAGTAACATTAAAAAAAGGAGGTGAGACTGGTTGTCTACAACTTAACAGTCATTAATATTTAAACTAAATTGAAGAAAATGTAAATAAACGCAGGGGCTTGATGAAGCACTCTGACAGCACAGGGAGCTCAACCTAAACCTGACTGTGATAGGTCTTAATCTGTCTCTCTAGTTTTCATCATCATCATCATCGTCATCATCATCGTCCTCGTCATCATCTTCACTGATGAGGTATCCACGTGCCCCGCTGTGGTGGGGTGGGGGAGAGGGGGGAGGGGATGTCTTACTAAAGAAGGGCAGGCGGAAAGTGGGAGAGGGGGAGCGTTCCTCCCGGGTCGGGCTGCTGCTGGGACTTTGCCTGGGACTAATGGCCTGGAGCATACGCCCTTTACCCTCCTTCAGCATGTGTTTCTACAAGTGACAAAACAAACATTCATACACACGGCACGCTAGTAAATGGTTTATGTTGTGCGATGGCGACTGTAATCAAATTGGAAACAAATCTTACCAGAGCTCCTTCTGGGCCAAACATCTGCAGGAAGTTGCCAATGAATTCCCTGGACTTTTCCTCCCATTTCTGGATGAGGTCGATGCTTTTCTCCTCCACCTTTTGCACAAACTCTTTGCTCTTCTCCTCCACATCACGCACTTTCCTCTTCACCTTGTCCACGCGCTCCTGCAAGTGGTATTTCTTTTCCTAAACCGGATAAACCAAGATTGAGTATTTAGTTCAATATTAATGCCTCACTAATTCGGTGTCTTAGGTTCACCCACATTGATGAAGCTAACGTTGAGTTCCTTTGCTGTGTAACCTCGTTGTAAATTACGCCTCACATACACATCATAATCTCGTACAATGCGAGTGATGATGTCCGATGTAGAGATGCCTTCGGTGCGCTGGGTGGGAGCAAACATGCCTGGTGCAACAAAAGTGTATCAGATGCACGCTATTGGAACAAGTGAAATGTAAAGTACATGCTGTGGCCACTCACCGGCATCTTTTATGTGCTTGTATACATCATCACTGCCCGCTGAGGAGTATGGGATGTCATCATGAGCCACAAAGTCAATCTGAAAAAAAGTGACAGTAACTCAGCTCTATCTTAACTGTTAAAGAAGATGTATTATTGTGATCCTTGTGCTCTTACTCTGTGTTTTCCTAAAAACTCTGGTGATAATGTCCACGGAGCGTTCCTGACCACCTCATCCACATACCGACAGTGTGTCACCGCATCATAGCGCTCATCCTCGTTCATTACTGTGAAGCCCTTGTATTTGTGTGTGAGGTCATCACTGCAAACTTCACCAAAAGTAAAAACATAAGCCAAGTTGTTTTAAATACATACAGTACTGATTTAGTTTGAACGTACTCCCAACAATAAGATGTGTGTTTGGGAAAAGGCATTTAGCCTGCATCAGTGCTCTGGCATGACCCGAGTGAAACACGTCAAAGATGCCATCTGCGTAGACACGCACTGGTCTTTCAACTGCACAAACAAAACAGGGCATGTATTAGACAAAAATGTCAAGTCTGTTTAAGATGCTTCAATAGGGTCTTTAACACTGAGAAAACTCACGAGGTGTTCCATTCTTGGCTTCCTCCATAGTGACTCGCACATATGGTTTTCTGTTGGCTGGTTCAAGCTCATCAGCAAAAGGAGCAGGATGCTTTAATCCCTTGAAGCGATAACATGAAATGATAAATAGTGAAGTACAGACTGCTTACTATGATTTTTAAATTTTAAAGATTGTATGTCACAATTTTGTTGCATGTATAACAGCTAACTCACCACAGTGCATCTGGGGATTTTTCCAAGCCTTTCACTCTCCTCAGCCTCTCCATTGGATCCTTCTCTTCTTCTTTTTCTAGATAGCAACAGCCCACTGGAGCTTTGGGCCTCCATCTAGATAAAAGGTAATTTAATAAAATAATTTAATTTAATAAATGTGGAAATATTTACCACATAAGACTTATATACATATAAAAATAATTTAATGTAAAAGGACATCCAGGCTATGGTGCATAACACAATATTACATATACTGACTTTCAACAGAATAAAGTTTAAGCCAATACTTCACCCCATATTTAGAACTGAGAAATAAAAGCCCCATGATCATGAACAAATGCATTCTCAAACTAAATTTAAAGCTCCAGTGTTAAACAATCTTTATTACTTTGCTAAGCATCCTGTGTTGCAGGTTGAGTCACTACCCCATTCCATGCATACCATCTATCCAAAAGGAAAAATACCACAGGTCTCCAGACATGGCTAGCTACAATGAAAAGTAGGAAGTGTCATGTCTGCTGCGTATTTAATTTGTACTTGTCGCTGGCAGGCATTTGGTTGGGTGCCTGTGTAACAGGGTGTATTGGTACAATGAGTGCCAAGTTTTAGCAGTGGACGTTCCAGCTGGGACAGCTATCTGATCCAACAAGTGAGTCCTTATGCAAGTCCTTCCTCCCCTTGACTGTGTCCTACAGCAGCTGTGCGGAGCCCTGCGGGGACTGCACAGTCAGAAATTAAACCGACTGCTATAACAGGAAACTAATAAAAGTATTATGTTGTCTTATAGGAAAACATGTAATTCAGTCTATGGTATAAACTTTAATTTTGGTAAACAACGAAATATAAGGAGGATGAACAAAAGAGAAATCAAACCGGCCCTGAGCAGACTAACTTAACAAAAGTTCCCAAATGTTCTCTGCTCAACATGTTTCTGGGGTGCATTAGTTTAGCAGAGCTAAAATCTTTAATTGTATAAGTTGTACATAAAGTTTCCAGCTGGTGGATTATTGGACAAGACCTAGCGTAATTCGTGCGTAGTTGGTTCTTCTAAAAGACTGCAGAAACCAGTGATTAAAACAGCTGACAGGGGAAGAACGTAGTGACACAGATGATACCGCCTTATACCAGGTTTATAAGCAAGAATGCTGAAACCTTACAGAACTAGTCTTTGTAAATCACAGAATAAAACACAACTGGTTGGAGATTGTGGTCTCTTACCGTTCACCTTTCCCCAGAATACTGCTTTGCAGAAAGTGGGCGGCTTCCTAAAACTGTAGCCTGCCAACAGCTGCAAGAGGAGGCTAAAGCTGCTAGCTATGAGCTAACAGCTAGCAGATTGTTGTCAAGTTGGCTGTCTGCTGTCTGCTAACCCCGCCTTTACCGCCTTATCAGCTTTGCGCCTCAAACAAGTTATCTTCCACTGTCGTAACACGGCTGTTCAGTGTGCCCATTCACTAATCTGGTAAAGGAATGATCAATAAAGATATTTTAAATAATCTATATATGACAGTTTGTACTACAACCCCATGACTACAACGCTGACAGGTCAAGAGCAGAGGAACTACAAAACCTCAAATGTCTTTGTAGGAAGAGGAACTGGATAAAAAAAAGAAGTTATATTTCCGGTTTACCTGCACTGCCATCTATTGGACACGTGTGGGAATGGACGGTATTTGTGAAAGCAAATTATTCATTTATCTTTGTCAGTGTGCGGTGTAAATATTGAAAATATGCGTGTACACATGAAGGCAGATAACCGAAAATAAAAATAAATAAACTGAGGAAATCATTAATGGTACAGCATGTAGATAGGTTTAATGTACATTACAGATTAAACAGTATGTTAGACTTTCAACTTTTTTCACATGGAATGTGTTTTCCCCCTCAGTGTGTGTCGGTATCATCTCAAAGTAAAAGAGTACCCCTGTATTTTTGTCCTGTGTTGAAAGAGCAGTTAGGCATGGTGCTGATCATTAGCCATCTGGCTGAAGCCTGCAGACTCTTTGTCTCCTTTTTGTACTCTTTGATCGATGACTGCTGTTTTTAAAGCATAGGATTTGACTCTGTTGAAATGGCTTCAGCAGCCTACACAATAACACTAAAACTACAGAACCTGAGGATGATAGGCCCTAGTTTACATTGTGTTTGCATGTATTTTACTATTGTTATGCAAAACTACAATTATTTGCTTTTATTTTTAATATCAGTATTCATCTTTAGTGTAGGTTATAGCTACATTACATAAACCATAAGGCAAAAACTTTTGTTTATCATACATTGTTCACTTCAGGTCCTCAATTCCCAAGCCTTGTCACCTTGACGCAATACATTGTTTGAGCAAGCTGGTCCATAATTCCTGCATATTTCTTTGGACTTCTAACAGCAGTTGACTGAGCCTTCCCCTCAATCTTTCCCCATTCAGGAGTTAGTTACAGGACATTTCCAGCTGTTTTGGGACAAAGGGCTAATTTTTAACTTCCAGACATGTTTAGTCAAGAATCTCTACTTTAACAATGTATGTAAACACTCTAGTGCTGCTAAAATCAACATCTTACTGATTTTATATGAGCATGTTGTTTTAAGTGGAGGATAAAAGCATGATCAATGAAGGCCTACAGGGGAACCGGAGTGGTCGCACAGCCAAACAGTGGCGTGCTGTCACAGAGGTGTCTCCTGCTGCTTTACAAGGAGTGACATTTTGTTTGAAGTTCTTCTTTACTGCAGCCCATGTTCACTGGACTAATGAGCTTGTCCACGTCTGTCCAGAACATGTTCAAGGGAGGAGTTAGCCTTACTTTCAGTTCAGGGACCAATGGGAAGCAACCTGTGATAACTACACTATTTATGAACTGTTCAGGGCTACATCACTTTAGACCAAGTCAAGAGCCGCATGGAGCAGGTAAGACAATTTTCTGATATTTTACTTAATAGCTATTATTAATGCAGATGTAATGTAGCTTTATACACTTTCTATGGCATTTTATTTGGGATCTGATAGACTTTATAATGGATTCATTTTCAATGCAGATGAGCAAGATGAGATCTCGGGAGACTTTGGTGAAAGCACTAGGATGTCTACTTTTCATCCCAGGTTAGTAAAAGTTATTTATTTTAAGTTTGCATTTTGACATTTTTTTCCTATACATCTTTTATCCAGCTTTGCTAAGTGCAACACCTGTGGAGAAAATCAAGAGATCTTTTGGTAAGTTTTTCCTGTTTAAGGGCAATATTTGAAGTTTTGTCTACTTTTATTGAATCGGCATATTGTTTCGATTTTTTAATGTGATCAATAAATCTTTGTTTAGGTTCTCCATTCAGTATCGACTCTGCACAAGCACATGGTTTCTTAACTAATTCCCGACCAAAGAGGATGGTTGACCCCAGGTGGTACCGTGCAGATCCAAACTTTCAGTCCTACTACCGGTTCTACAGCAGCATTGGACATGTCGAAGGGGTGAGATTTTGATTTACCTTTGCAGTGCAGAGTACTTCTATTTACAGCTATAGCCTTTTATGATCATGAAAATGTTCTATTATAATATAATAATAATGCATTGGTTTTAGATTCAGGACCTTCAAAGATGTTTACATTGCATTTCTCATTCTTGATTGTTAGCTATTATTGTCAGCTGCCCTGGGGCTGACTGACAGAAGTGAGGCTGCCAGTCTGCGTCATTGGCACCTCTGACCACGATCCACACACTAGTCTTACATAGGGAAGGTGGGCAAACGAGACTCAACATGTGCAGGAGCTGGGGATTTGAACTGCGAATCTTAACGATAACTCTACCATCTGAGCCACTTTTCCCTGTTAGGAAATGGATCAATGAAATGAAGGGTCTGAATTCTGAAATTGTAGTTTTTCTTTTGTTATACTTAGCCTATATTTTTGTGAGGAAAAATTGTGAGGAATGAAATTTGTGCAACTGAATGAAGTATCAGACTGCAACATAATAAAAAAGAGCCCACTGTAAAAGGGATTGTTATAGCCTATTTAATTTGCACTCACTCTGTGTTTTTAATTCAACAGATCTATGAGATAGACAAACTCAGGATGCTGTACCAACAAATGCGCTCCCTGGAGCACACTTACGGTCCTGATGCTTCCAGTTACCAGAATGCCATGGGCGTGCTCACCACCACTGCAGCCCCCACCACAACCACACAGCCTCCTCCTCCTCCTACAACCCCGGCCCACACACCCGACCCACTGGCCAGCGCTCAGAGGATCTACCTGTGCAACCCCAAAGACCCCTTGTGTAAGCCCCAGATAGTGTACCTGCCAATGGGCGCCGTCCCTGTGCTCTGTGACCCCCGCTCCAACCCAGCCTGCCGTCCCAGGACCGAGGAGGAGATCAAAGCTGCTGCTCCGGTCAAGCCACCTGCTCCCAAAAAGGCAGAGCCACCACCACCTCCACCTCCGCCCCCTGCCGTTACCGCCAAAGGTATGGAGTATGACTGTGATCCTTACTGGGACCCTGACTGCCTCATCGACCACCCTCCACGGCCTATTGTAGAGGATGTTCCACAAAAGGTGTCAGAGGCTCCAGCAGCTCCTGAGGAACCAGCCGCCCCAGAGGCAACAGCAGCCCCTGAAGCACCCGCTGAGGAGAAAGTGGACAAAGAGGAAGAGGTGAAAGCAGAGGAGAGTGCCCCATCAGCACCAGAACCCGAGAACACAGGCTACCCCTTCTTTGACCCATATGATTTCAAACGTGATCTTTATGACCCATTCGCCTATGCCATGCCAGCAGCTGAGCCAGAGGAGTAGCTTAAACAAATCTTAGCTATCACCAGACTTCAAAAAGTTAATTTTATGTAGCCGGTCAATGTGAATAATTATTGTTTCCTATATTATTAATACATGAACTATCACTCACTGTCACAATATGAAATAAAATTTTGTTAAGGTCTGTTTCTGTTTATTTTGTAATTTCTCACTTTTTTAAATAAAATATATATTTGTTCTGTTATATTTTATAGCCTAGTATGTTTGGTATAAAATAAAACAGTTAGGCACACTGTAGTAAGAGGTTTATTGTATAATAGCCTAGTAGGAACCAAAACCAGTGATTTTGAGAAATATAATTACAAACAGTGATCGAAACACTAATAATAATCAAATGTTCCTTCAAAATTCAATTGAAGAACTCCCAGACCCCCTTGTATGTCTTTATGATGTTCACAGCAGTATTGTAGCCCAATTGGGAAAATATGGTTACAGTTGGGAAACTCGGCCCTCCGTTGTAGAGCTGAAACCATTAATCATCAACTAATCAATTATTAAAATAACCATCAACTATTTTAGTAATTGAATAATCGTTTTCTTGAAAAAGATTTTTCACTCCAGAATTACTATAAAAGTTAGTATTTTTGACAAAAAAACCTCTCTCAAGGTAGAGGTAGGTAAATTTCATGCAAACATGTCCATATCTAATGTATTTAGTTATTAATAAAGTTATTAATGTTTAACAAACCAATTAGTGTCTGTTTATTTCTAGCAGAAAATTGTTTGTTGAAAGCTTAACTTAACTAGTTAAAACTATGTGGTTTTCCTTTCAAAATCTGCTCGAAAGACATGATTAAAAAAAAAATAAATAAATAAAAAGTAAAATCCGATTACTCGATTAATCAACGTAAATAATCTGTAGATTAATCGATTACTAAAATAATTGATAGTTGCAGTCCTACTCCGTTGTTTGATATTTAAAAACATATATCGTCCTGCCACCTGCTCTAGACCAGAAGTGATTGTTTCTGATCATTTATTTGGCTGGTGCTCTAATATTGATGTAGGGGGTCCTACAGTCTACAGACCCCCCTGTTATGTTATGAAAACCTCTAGGGGGCGCCAAAAACTCAGAGCCAAGCGCAGAGGAAGAAGGGCTCAACTCCTCCTGTCTCTTCCAGCATCATCAGTTTCCAACACATCTCTCCTCTGCTGACTGCAAACTGGATTAAGTTCATATTTTCCCTCTTGCGGTGACATCTAACGGCAGGTATTTACCGTATGATTCCGTGACTTTTGAACGCGATGTTAAAACCCAAATACTGAGGATGTTGGGCGTTGTGCGGTGACGCTCCCGTCATAGTCCTTTATTGTACCGGGAGCAACGGGCCTGAGCGCTTCCACAGAGATTAGCCGCTAACCTGGCTAGCCGTCCACACTGACAGCGACTTATGACACAACAAACAACACACATTATAAGGACGTTTGCAAATAATCCATTCGTATTAAACTGTTGTATTTATAGATTCAATAAGTTGAAATCTGTTGCCTCATTTTTGTTAGAAACTGTGGTCGTTAGCACTCAGAAATAGTTATAAGGTTGACACCCATTATTACAGACTCATCATAACATGGTAATAATCGCTGTTTTTAAATATTTGTGTACTGTTATATTTGTTATAGGGCTCGTTATAGGAAATGCCTATACTTGACTGGACCAAACTTTATTAAATAGCTGTAAAGTGTCATTTAATACAAATAAATTAACAAGACAGATCCATTATCAATCTCTCTCTCTCTCTCTCTCTCTCTCTCTACATATACATATATTTTTTTTAACTTTACAGGTTGTTTCATCTGTTATCATATAAACACATAAAGGAGACATTGTTAGAAAAAGCTGGCTGGTGTTCACATGCTTTGAGTGTGACACGCTCAGGGCAGTTCTGTATTACTGGACCAGAATAATGAACTAGAAAGTGTACAATCTTGCCTTTAATAGCTTCTTTTCATTCGGCAGTATGTCTGACAAGAGTGAACTGAAGGCTGAACTTGAGAGAAAGAAACAACGGATTGCACAGATTCGAGAGGAGAAGAAGAGAAAAGAAGAGGAGAAGAAAAAGAAGGATGTGAGTAATGTCTATTATTAATTCATTTATTTTCAGGCAAGAAAATATCACAGTAGGCACAGGGATAAAATGCACAAAAGTCAGCCTGAAAAGAGAGTGGGAAGGAGGAAAACTTATTTAATCCCACCCCCATTTCACATTCATACAACACAATGCTTTTTCTGCAGCTTCTGTCAGATAGAAAAAATCTATCAGCAGTCTTTGGATTCAGTCCAGATTAAGCAAATATCTTCAGAGTCAGAGCAAGGAAAAAGATGTAGAGACACAAAGAATTTACATACAGTTACACATGACAATGACATTTCATTACACACAGCATACTACCGTACAGACATAAGGCCACATGCAAAAAACACATGACATGGGTCTGGTGAGAGGAAAACATGTCATATTATTAAATTATGTTATCAGCAATTATAATGACTTTATTTTGTCTTATAATCAATCATTACATAGGTTGATTCAAAGCGTGGCGCCGCTGAGGCATCTGGTCATGAAGACTCCGACCTTGAGAGGAAGAGGAGAGAGGCAGAGGCTTTACTACAGAGCGTTGGCATAACTCCTGATATACCACATGGTAAAACACTGACACAAGGCTTTGCATGGTGTTAACTCATTTACTTAACCCTGTCATTGCCTATTGTTGACTTCATTGTTTGGCAGAGTTTCCCCCTTAACTATTTCACTGTATCCCCTCGTTTGTGTACACATTTTAACGCAACGGTTTGATTGCATGACTCCTAAACCTGCCTGCCATTTATTTTCATTCTCTCTTTTCTCCCCCTTTGTCTCCCTCTGTATGCCCTGTCCCACTTACGGCATGCTCACTCACTCACTCACGCGCACTCAAACACGCACAAATGTCTTCCCTCCTTCATTCACCGGACTGCTCATCAACAAAACACACCACTGACAGCTCAGCCCCTGCAGGTAGTAACAGAGGATACGTGTCTGTTTCACTACCTAGTCCCCGCCCCCATGTCTCCCTCCAACAAATCAGTGGGCAGCGATGCAGGAAGCCAAGACTCTGCAGATGGCACCGCGGGGCCAAGGTCTGTAATGTTTGTTTGTATTAATAAACGTGCATGCAAAGTGAAACAACATAAATACTGTATGCCATACCTAAGAAAACAAAAATCTGACCTGTTTCAATGATGTCAATTAACACAGACTCCGCTGTTTCTTTCTCTCTGTCCTCTTTTAATCTTTTTACTTGCACATTGTCTTTTGTTCAACTATCCCGTCATCCATTCCCATTTCTTGCGCCCTATTGCTTTTTCTGTTTTTTGTTGACATTATCTTACTAACACCAACTGATGGCTTGGCTGTATAAGGACTTTGCACTGGGATCCCGACCCCTCTACTCTGCAACTGCACTCCGACTCTGAGCTGATTGGGTATTGCTCCTTCTCTCTCCTTTGACGTGTCCTCTAGCTTAATTCAGTTTGTGTGGTTTCATCTTTATATTGTCTGAGTGTCCTCCGCTGTTAATTCTATACCTGTATTTTACCTGTACATTTCTGTCTACGATTGTACTTCAAATTGCACTTTTAGATGCATAATTTTTATTCAATGTTTAGACGTGGAGCAGTGAGGCTGGGCATGTCCAAAGTGACCCAAGTGGACTTTGCTCCCAAAGAACTGGTGTCCTACTCTAAAGAAACTCAGACTCCAACTGAAGCTCACACTGATCAAAAAGCAGGTAAAACTAGTTGCAAGCACTAACATTTTAACTAAGAAAACTTAAAAAGGCTTCACGCATGCTGTTTGTAGAAGATGATGAAGAAGAGGAGATAACAGCTCCTCCGACTACAGAGGACACTCAAGGGGAGAAAGGTGACCAGGGAGATCACCAAGAAGAAGGTACAATATAGTAAATCATACAATATCATCACACAATCACAGTCAGTTTGGTCCATTGGTGAATAATACCCTACAACTTCTAATTTTTACTGTCTGTATAGATGCACCTAAAGAACTGACTGAAGAGGAGAAGCTGCAGGTTTTGCACTCAGAGGAGTTTTTGTCATTTTTCGAGCGAGGCAGCAGAATTGTAGAGAGAGCTTTAGCTGAGCAGATTGATGTCTGCTTTGACTACAGTGGCAGGGACCTGGACGACAAGGAGGGGTGAGAAAACAGGCTTTTAAATGGCAACGGTAATTTGAAGCATTACCCTACTTGACATGTTTTGTACAGTGAGTTGCAGGCCGGGGCAAAGCTGGTTGTGAACCGAGAGTTTGCAGAGGAGCGCTGGACAAAGAACAGAGTGGTCACATGTCTTGACTGGTCCCCTCAGGTAGGCCACACGGTCAAGGTAATTGTTTGAGCTTTGTTAAAAGCTAAATTAAACCAAAACCTTGTTTAGTATCCTGAGCTACTAGTGGCCTCCTACAACAACAATGAGGATGCTCCTCATGAGCCTGATGGAGTAGCTCTGGTCTGGAATATGAAGTACAAAAAGGGAACACCTGAGTACATCTTCCACTGTCAGGTGAGGTGTTGACAAAATTTACGTTCCTCACAATATGTTTTATGCTTTGAGAAATTGTTTTCTTAACCTTTGTGTTTGCCTGAAGTCTGAAGTTATGTCAGCTGGATTTGCCAAGTTTCATCCTAACCTGGTGGTAGGTGGGACATACTCAGGACAGATTGTTCTGTGGGACAACCGGAGCAACAAGCGCACACCAGTCCAGAGGACACCTCTGTCTGCAGCTGCTCACACCGTATGCTCTCTTCTATCACTTCATTTACTGTGTCATTTTGTGTAAGTTCACTTCTCAACATGCTCTGTTGTGTGCAGCACCCAGTTTACTGTGTGAATGTAGTGGGCACCCAGAATGCTAACAATCTAATCAGTATTTCCACCGACGGCAAGATGTGCTCCTGGAGCCTGGACATGTTGTCTCAGCCTCAGGTACTGTGTGCTTAGTCACACACCAGCTACAAGGCCATCGGCTGCCTACTCATTTTGTTGTTGGTGTCGTATTCCACAGGACAGCTTGGAGCTGGTGTTCAAACAGAGCAAAGCCGTAGCTGTCACCTCCATGGCTTTTCCTTTGGGAGATGTCAACAATTTTGTGGTGGGAAGTGAAGATGGCTCTGTCTATACTGCCTGTCGTCATGGGAGGTCAGAGAATTCTGCTTTATTTAAAGCGTCACCATTAATCATTTCAATATTTTTATCATGATTTTGATTTACAGTAAAGCGGGCATCACGGAAGTGTTTGAGGGCCACCACGGCCCAGTGACCGGCCTGAGCTGTCACAGTGCTGCTGGGCCTGTGGATTTCTCCCATCTTTTCATATCCTCGTCATTTGACTGGACTGTCAAGCTGTGGAGTACCAAGGTGCCTTACACACACCGCCATTCAATGCTCGATTCATTGTGATTTGTGTAACACAAGAAAAACTGTTTGTATTTGTGTTTGTTGTAGAGCACTCGGCCTCTGTACTCATTTGAGGACAGTTGTGATTATGTCTATGATGCAATGTGGTCACCAACTCACCCAGCACTGTTTGCTTGTGTGGACTTGTCTGGACGCCTGGACCTTTGGAACTTGAATAATGATACTGAAGTATGCACAAATATTACATTTTCTACTCATCCGAGATAGAGATGCAGTGTTGATTTCTGCCCTTTTCAGGTCCCAACTGCAAGTGTGTCTGTAGAGGGAGCTCCTGCTCTCAATCGTGTGAGATGGTCTCACTCAGGCAAAGAAATAGCCACGGGTGATTCTGATGGGAGGGTGCAGGTTTATGATGTAGGAGAGGTATGCAAGAGCTTTGATTAATTAGTAAATCTATTGAGACAAAATATCAGAAAGTGATATTTCTTTGTTTTGCAGCAAATTTGTGTGCCAAAAGCCGACGAATGGACACGGTTTGTTAGAACACTGGCTGAGATCAACGAGAATCGAGATGAAGCAGAAGAGCTGGCCAACGCCTGATTTCTTCATTGACCGTCATGTATATACAATAAACACAAAGCACACTACACGCTAACAGAGGAGCAGTGCCCCACTCTCTGACCTTCTGCTTTACTTTGAACTGGCCTGAGGAGTTACAGAGCTGTGATGTTAAAAGCTTTTAAATGTGTCTCTAGATTTAACTTGTGAAGGAAAAGACTGAGCAATGAATGACAAATTAGAAAGGGACCGTTATCTTGATGAAGTGCAAAAGCCTCACATGCCACTCCTTTCCTACAGCTTGAACAAAACATTTTACTTTAACAAAGCTTTTTATTTTGTTTGAATGTTTTTACATTGTATTCAGAGTGAACAAGCAATGAAGCCGAAACTGATCTATACACTAATGCACACTAGTGTGTAACAGTGCACCACTTTTAACAAGATAGTATTTATTCCAGCTTTTGCACTTATTTATGTTTTATTTTTCGCTATAGAATTTTACTTACTACAAAGTACATTCCTAAAATGATAATCTTTACTTTAGGCTATTTTTATGTTTGTTCCACCATCAGGAGTGTACTTTTTTTGACGATTTTAAAAGGAAGAATATAAACTCTAGACATTGGCAGAATCCCTGACGCAGGCTTTGGGCCATATAAATATGATAAAAATGTTTTCCCCCATAATTTGCTGAGTAGAGTATTACAGCTCATACCAGCTGTTTATTGGATGTACCGCACTGTCCATACCACATTGTTGTATAAATGTTGTTGTTTCTGAAACATAATTGGGATTGTCTTGTCTGTACGGCATTCCGTTTCTAGAAAAGTCATGGATTGCACTTCAAAAAACCCAAGGCATTTGTAAAATTAAAACAATGATTTATTCAATAAAATACAATGACATAAATGAGATACTGTCAATTTATTATTTGCTAATTGTCTTCTTGATTCCTGTACTTCAGTAAGAGTGATTCTTGAAGGACAGGACCAAAGTTCATATATTGCCACTGCAGTTAGTTACTTTGGAGTGTTCGTCATAACTCTTCTTGCTGCATCAGTAGTTTAACAGAATGAACAGTGTACTATCGCCTGTTTCCATACAAGAGTGAAGCTCCACTCACCATGATAACCAATCTAAAATAGCATACAATTAAATATTTGTCCAATGAAGGAAGTCCTACTCACAGAGTATCAGAAAACAATAAAAATCATTGCTACTCAGAGGGAGCTTGAGGTTTTTAGCTTTTGCAAATGCAGAAGAAAAACCCAAAGAATGAAAAAATCAGGAGTGTTCCGAGACCCAATACTTTAGGTTTGGTGCTGCCCACTCTCCATCTCCCGGTTCCCGGAGGATGCCCAGCAGAAGGTACTCTCATTTTTAATGTGCGTATTCTTTGTATTTCACGTATTTGTCTCGCTCTTGGTATAGAATACAAATAAAATGTCATGATGTTAAAACAAACTATGGTCCCTGAGCAGGAGAGGCAGCCGCTGGCTCTGGGTGATGTATGGAGACCACACCAGAGGATTTAAATTTGGGAAGATGGAGTCCAAATTTGTTCTCCACTCCTGCAAACGTGGCTGCAGCCAGGCGGTAACCTCCAGTGTGATCTGCATTAATGGGAGGGAGCTCTGAAATCCGAGATTTGGGAGTAGGCTCAGATCCTGCTGGACGACTACAGAGAGAGGGAGAGTCATGAGAAAATGTTTCACACCTTGAAAAGTGACATGGCTTTGTTTACTTACTGTCCTCCAAAGTCAACGTAGAACCATCTCTGTAGGAGCTCATAAGTCACCAGCGTCACACCGAACTGGGGAGAGGATCGACACATACGAGCTGTGGAGAGAAAATGGATTTTAAAACATCAACCCTGTTTTTTCCACACAAACGGAGGGCACTGAACTCACCCCCTGCTCCCTTCCACAAAGCCCTAAAGCCCTCCTCTCTTAAGATCTTCCAGAAGCAGTCCATCACACCAGAGTAACTTGTCTGTCCAGCTCGTGCTGCCACCTGCAGGCGAGTCTTTATCACATCAGCAGGCGTAACGAGTGAGGCAGCAGGAATACCTGAAAAACATAAAACAAAGTGAAATTTGCTGCCTCATTGTAATGATGTCAGGAAGTGAGTGTTGATTTGACACACTGCTGTCATTCTCCCCGTTCTTCAAGTGCCACTGGTTGATTAAGGGCTGTTAAATGACCATCATTGTGGTTGCAACTGTGTAATTTACTTGTGTTTTGAAATACTTTGTGACTTCCCCTGTCTGTGAATGGTGCTATATAAATAAACTTTGCTTGCTTGCTCACCTGCAATAGCTCCTGATGTTAACAGCTGAAGTGGGCTCACCCTGCCCTGCTCATCAGCCATGAGGGCCTTGGTATGTGCGTACACAGGGAAATAAATGGCTGAAAAGGGAATATCTCTCAGGAAACATGCTTTAGCTCCCTGTGAATACAACAAGAAAGACTATTTCAAAAAAGAAATACCCAAACACAACAAAACATTCCAGAGTAATGCACAAACCTTGTATAGTCCGAAGAAGCCCAGGTCTCGCACCACATTCAGAGCACTAACTCGAGGACCAGTGGTGATCTCACCAGCCACTTGCAGGCGAATCTTCACAATCTCCAAAGGATTTGTGAAGATAACTTGAGAACCACCAGCCTGATAAAGAAAAAAGAAATTGGACCATTTACATGTCTGACTTATGAGATGTCAATATAGCGTCAAAACATTAAAATTCCACTTACACAGGCCCCAGATAGAATCTCAGCAAATAGAGGGATAGAGTCATCTTTTTCTGTGAACTTGTCTCTCACAAAATCATTTACCTGGAATACAAAGAAATTATTGATATTGCCCCTGAAGTCACAATATATTGCAAACTCACTGATGTCGTATACATTTTTTGCCAACAGAGCCAAAAGTGAAAATGCATGGTAATGTGCAAAAGTTTTAGTCATAATTTTCTTCCTCATTCAACACATTGTGGATTTTTTTTTTAACTTACGGTGAGTTTGATGGCTTTCTCTGGAGCCACTCCTATAAGCTGTGGAACAAGGCCTGTGGAAATTAAAAGATTAATACAATAGTGTAAAAATTAAAAAAAAAAAACACTCATATGATATGACTGAAATCTTACCTCTGTAGAAACCAAAGAATCCCTCATAACGCAGCACCTTCTTTGCACAGTCAAAGCTGTTTTTGTACATCAGCTCTCCAACAAATGACCCTGTTGACCTCTGATTCTGCATGCGAGTCTTGACCAAGTCAATGGGGTATACAGCCGTCGCTCCCGTTGCTAAAATAGATATAAACATACATTTGTCTATCTCATTAAGAAAACAGGTTGTAACTTGTTTGTCATTGGCTATTGAGTAACTAACCGCCAGCAATAGAGCCAAGAGTAAACCTGTATGCCGACTCTGCAACCTGGAGCCATACAGACCTGGAACCATCCCCATGAGCCTAGTAACATGGTAAACGTCAAAATAAGGACACTAAATATGACATCATCTTTGGCTTAAGAAATAAATTCAG
Organism: Lesueurigobius sanzi; assembly: GCA_900303255.1. Classification (NCBI taxonomy): domain Eukaryota; kingdom Metazoa; phylum Chordata; class Actinopteri; order Gobiiformes; family Gobiidae; genus Lesueurigobius; species Lesueurigobius sanzi. Next base: position 20,437 of record OMNZ01022789.1, on the reverse strand, counting down.
CTATTTACCGATTTTTGGGATTCAACAACATTGTAGGGCAGACTTCCTTCTTCTAATGGAGCTATCCTTTCGATATCAGCAAGGTTCAGTCGCCTAACACAAGAACAAATGTGTCAGTACAAATGTAAATGTTGCACAATGAGTACTAAATCAGAAGCACTTCACAGTTTTACCCAGTTGGAGTATGGAGGCCAGATAATTGGTATAGGATGTCTATTTCCATTGGAGTAATTTGACCAAACTTATTGGCAGAATGAACAAATTCCTCTGGAGAAAAAAAAAAAATCATTGTATTATTTTAGTCCCAAGCATCACTCACAAGTTTTGGTAATAATTGAATGTAACGGCACCTTTTGTTACTAAAGTATCTTTCCGTGAACCTGCCATTGTGCTGTAAATCTTTCTGATCAACTCCATATTGTTCAGGAGTGAGTTGAAAGCATTGAAATAGGAGAAGCTGACCATATGGGATGTTCCACCGCCTGCAGCCTAGTTTTGGAGAGTAGTTCATGTCAATATGTTGTACACACTAATCAGTTCTGTTGTTTTCCATATGTACACAAGAAGACAGAGAGCTGATATGGCTGAGTGGGTGTGAATGACCCCTGGCACATCCATCACGTACAACCAACCTCAACAATTTTTATTAGAAAATTGTTGCAAACATGACTTTAAAGTAAATTGACATCTATAATCCATGTTTGACAGTGAATTTACAGACTTACTGAGACAAGATTCTCTTCCACAAAAGGTGTGAGCATGTGGTGACGAATAGTGGCCATAATGTCACTGAAGTCCATCGCCGAGATGGCCCCATTCTTGCCTTTGTCCTTTTGAGCAAATGCTTGTCGTGCATGCTCCAGCTGCAACTCCTAAGAAGAAATACCAACTTAATATAGCATCAACTAAAAGGTGTCACGTTGCGAACAGCAATGTTAAAAGGTTAAAACACAGAGTACAACGCAAGGGGTGTACCTGAAGAAATTGGGTGAACTCGAGGTAGTTGAGACACTTTGTGCGGTCATGGCCAAAGTGCAGTCGGATAAATTCACAGTCCCAGTTAAAGGGGATGTGGTGGTGCACTGTTGTCTGACTGAAGATGTCCCGCACATTTTCTGGATCACAAGAAATTGTATTCATATAATTTTTGATAACTGAATGGTTTAAACAACATTTAACAGATGCAGTACAGTTTTCGCTGAAAGAAAGCTTTTTTCCTTGAACCTTCTGAGATGAAGCTTTGAAAACTGCCAATCAGGCCATGACCTTTCTGATCAATTATTCGAATAGTAAACTGAATACATAACAATGGAGTAAAGGAATAAATCCACAAGAGCAATTATGCAAGCCTGTGCATGTGCAGCGAATTACCCAGTAGACTAATCGGGTTAACAACTTTCAAAAATTCCTCCTGCACATGGACACACTACTATATTTTTACAGTGAAGAAGAAAACACAAAAACCACAGAAAATGACTTACCAAAGGAAATGTTTCCGGTGCCAGTTTTGTCAAACAACTGAAAGGCGACTATGAAAAGGGCGTCCGGTGCACACAGTACTGATTCAAAAGCAAGAAACTCCTGGAAAGAGATCAACCTGCCATTGTGTTGAGAGGGGAAAAAATAAAACAAAATTAACCAAGCAACTTTGCGGAATGCCTTGAAATAAAAGATTTTTCACTGCACACATTCACATTAATACAGTATAACAGCTAAGTCATTAGGGGTGTTATCTAAAGTAACTAGGACAAATACTGTTGCATTGTTTTTTGTACCTCATTTTTTTGTGTTTTATTTTCTTTAGCTATTTTGTTCAAAACTAAACTAAAATCTGATATGGTACACTAAATTCATAGACAAAGTGAGTGTTTGAAAACATACCCATCCTTTGTAGTGTCAGCAACAGCAGAGATAAGTTGGACAGTTTTGGGGTTGTGGTGGATCTGTGTGTGTAATCCTAAATACTTCTGGACAAAATCTCCAGGGGTCATAAACTTCTCTCCATCTTTATCCACCACACTGGCATACTAAAGAAAAAGGAACAATACCATTAAAATACAGAATGAATTCCCCTCTATCAGTATCACGTATTGTTGTTATTCCATTGCAAAAAAATATCCAAGTGGAATAGTACAGTATATCAAATCTATCAATTTGATGTTACTACACTGACTGATCTCAAGTGCTTTAATGCCACTGAGCCCATACAGGGAGTTGAAAATCAGGCATTGTTTCCGCAGTGCAAAAAAACAGGACACTTTATTGAACACTAGCATTATCATAAATGTTTAACCAAGCGTCAGCCTTCCTTTCACTAGCTTTGTAAATTGATAGTGGAGTATGACGTAGCAAAAGGACCCAAGGAAAAGTCCAGGTTGTCATTTGACTGTATTTGATCAGTGAAATCTGTTTCAGTCACAATAATAATCAGAGGTCACACACTCAGCAGCACATGGCAGTAAGTCATTATAACTACTCTTCATACTCGTAACCATGTTACTATAACATAAGTTGTGTCATTTGTCTGCATACTAGACATCTATGCTACCCGATTTCCTTCATTGCATGTGTACAGGCAAGAAAAGCAATACCATGACTTACTTATCCCAAAACTGCAAAAAACGTGACAATAACCTGGAGTTGACCATTGATTTTAATAACACTTATACTGGCAACGACAAACATAACGGTGTCCATTAACCCCTGTGACTCGTTTAAAAAATTGGTCACTAGGGGATGCTTTGTACAAATGTGTATTTCAATACTTTATAAGGCCATACAACATTTTAATTTTATTGCAATAGTTTAAAATATGGTCCCCACTGGTCAAAAGTTTAGAAACACTTGTGTATTGTTTTTTCTTTATTTTCAACACTATTTACATTGTAGATTCTCACTGAAGACATTAAACTATGAATGAACAAATAGAATAGATAAACGGTGGGGGATTAAAAAAAAAACTTCAGATCTTAAAATTCAGATCTATCAAAAAACATGTAAACATATGTACCAATGTTAACCACAGCACAAGTTATCGCAATGAGTATACCCTCAGATATACAATTTTCCCTTAACAAGGTAAGGGTCAAACAATATGCATTGAGACAATAATCTGTAGCATTTACTTTCTCCAAAAGATAGCAACTAACGATATACATTTGATTGCCAATCTCTCCTGTAATACTGTAATAATTGCAATGTTTATACGAAACTGTGCAAGTCAACAAAAGGCTGTGGCTAATGGTAATTTAAACCACATGATGCAACATGAGAGACTGTAACAAATCAAGCAATCCTAAATCCGACCTGTTTGTTGACTAGTTTCCTTACCTAGACAGAATAGCAAACCATTTACATTATAAATAAAGGCTGTGAGAAATAAACCTGGTTTTGGTCAAGGGAAAACAAGGGGTACCTTTTGGAAGATTCCTTTCAGCTCATTGGGATCTCCTCGTTTAGTGGATTGCACCTACAAAAAACAACACAATACTGTTTACATTGTTGTAATTAACATTTTGAAATGCCGGTTTGGCTACAGCCTGCAGCCAAACCGGCTCCTCTCCTTCAGATAACTGCAGAAGAGACAAAGCAAACACTCGCATTCTTTCATCCATTGAATTTCATCATTAACTTTGGATATACAAATCGTACATTTAGCATCTAAGATAATAACATTAACTCCAGGCAGCAAACACACACAGTGATGGGTTAACCTCTACCGTCTGATGATCGAAGACTCAGAGGATATTAGAAAGTGGTTTAGGGCAAACAAGGACCATGCAACCACCTTTAGCTTGTAAGGTTATCAGAAAGGCATTAGCAGCCGGGTTAGCAAAAACGAGCTAACGTTGATTGGACAGCTTCTCTAGCAAGGCCATGGATTACACCGAGTGATGTTACACACTCGGAATATGTCGCATCCACACAGAAACCATGAGATCCGCAAGACAACATCTAAACGTGCCCCTCCCCACTTGAAACGATGACAGAGAACATGCAAGAATAGTAGAAACATTGAATGAAATGCGCAAGGAAAGAGATGCCGAAGTCACCTTGACCGCCATGCTGGTTTGACGTCACGTATACGCCAGAGCGTCCTCGGTAAAAAGGCAGGGTAGGTGAGGGAGGCTCCGGAGAGAGAAAACCACAACGGCACTCCTTTACTTGCTAATCCAATGACATGGTCATAGCAAGGGTACAGGCTTATGTTTTGAAATTGGATGCCCTTGCAGCAGCCCCCGCTCCACCACAGCCACAGGGAGTGTCGTTCCTCCAGACTTTCCGATGTCACGTGGCCATTAGCCTCCCCTCCTCCGACACGCCCCTGACCCTGCCACGCAAACCCCTACTACCTCGAAATCATTTTTATTCACTTTTAGGAACAGACAGTCTATTCAGAGATGGGGTTATCTCTTGTGACCTTGGGGATGTGTTGCTGTGAGATAACTATGTGTGTTATCATTGATAAGGCTTTGACCTTATTGCCTGTTCTATTGCTGGATTGTTACATAACTTTACGACATAATGTTGTGATTATACAATAGGTAATTGTTAATTAAAATGTAATATGAAAGTCTCTACTACTGTAGTTTGACACCAGTAACCTCAATGTGACAGAAACGGCCAGAATTACTTTCCATATAAAATATTCTTCACGAATAAAATGTTTCCAGCATTATGTTAAATGTGAAACTCAGTTACAGTAAATGTCCTACTGTTGGAATGTCTTTGTGCCCCACGTGATGTGAGTACCACGTGATCTGTAGTGTCATGGCGGCTCACACTGCAGGACTTGCAACAAGAGGTACTGCGCTATTATCAGTATTTTGTATACAGAACTTTACTTTACACAAAGCCTGTGTTTGTAGGAATAATTATATGTAATTTAATACACCACTGCAAAGGGGCAGTGTTTGCGAAGTCTGTGACTAAAGAATTGTTGCTTTGACAGCTGAGGTTAAATGTCAGGTGCAAAGCACATTCAAGACAATTACAGTACTATACAACATGATTTGTGCAGCAGCAACAACAACAATCAGATATTATTACATATTCTCCGTTAATCATTTTCAACTGCATCATTTGTGCATTTTACAGGGCTTGGAGGTTTTCTCAGAAGAAGTATATGTGCTTTTAAAGCCTGTGGTCCCCACGCAACCTTCCTTTCTCAGCAAAGTCGCTGTTTCTTCTGGAAAAAGTGGAAGAGCCAGTCTCACAGTATAGTGCGCCCAGAGACTGTTAGACCTGCCTATGCAGTGCCAAAGGTACTTATAGATAGGACAATGCTCAGAGATATAGGCATGTTATGTCATAACATTCTGCAGTGAGTGGCAATATCTGTTTGAGTGGAAATTGGAGTTAGGGAGTATGTTATAGTTTGATTTTGCCACTCGGTAGGGTTCTGTTTAATTCCATACGCGATACACAGAGCAGTATCAAATGCATATTTACACGACAGGGGGCAGCTAGAGGTAAGGGGGGAGTTCAGCTCTTGACAGCCTAGTGAATTCTTCAGTCAGTTAACCTGTCACTGCGACTCTGTTATTTTAAGAATAATTAGAATGAAAAGAATGCCCTTGCATAACCTGTTGACCCTTTTGTGTATTTGTGAAAAAAGACCATTGTGGTGTGCATATGAGACAGAAAATGTGCCTCTAATCAAAGGTTTTAAATGACTAAATATAACTGATACTGAGTAGTTAATATATAAACCTGCTTGAAATTACCATATCATATTATATTATTTTATGTTATATTATATTTTTATATATTAAATCTCTTGCATTTTTTCTCTTTCACTTTTTTGTTCTTTATAGCATATTGTGCGTCCTGGTTATGTGGGCACCGGAGTAGTCCCAGAGTGGCCAGACTTCATAGAGATAAAAAACCAGGAGCAGATTGAAGGCCTGGCCAGAGCCTGTCAGTTAGCGAGACATGTGTTGTTACTAGCAGGGCAGAGCCTAAAGGTGTGTATCCTGCAAATCAAGATGTGATGATTACAGAACCCCCAAACATGCTGTATGGCCTGACTTTCAGGTTGGTATGACAACAGATGAAATAGACTTCATTGTGCACCAGGAGACAATCAAGCACAATGCCTACCCATCTCCTCTCAGATATGGAGGATTTCCAAAGTCAGTTTGCACCTCTGTCAATAATGTGGTGTGTCATGGCATACCTGACAGGTAAAAAGATTTGATTGGACATTTGGAACAATTTTAAAGTGTTTATCAAATTGTGTATTCTTTGTTTTTCAGCCGCAGACTTCAAAATGGGGACATTATTAACATTGATGTCACTGTAAGTAAGAAAATATTGCCTTGTTTATTACAGTAACATTAAGATGACATTGTATTTGCACATTTGCAGGTATATTTAGATGGTTACCATGGCGACACATCCGAGACTTTTTTGATCGGACAGGTGGATGAGATTGGACAAAAGCTAGTGGAAACTGCCAGACGCTGCAGAGATGAGGCCATTGCTGCCTGCCATCACGGAGCTCCTCTCTGTGTTATAGGAAACACCATTGGGTACACTGCACAACTGCGTCACAAGTAAGCTTTAAACCTCTGTCTTGAAAATTTAAGTTTTGTCTGTTTTGGTTGCAGTAAAATAGCACATGCTAGTGGCTTCCATGTGTGCCCATATTTTATAGGACATGGAATAGGCTCCAGTTTTCATTGCCATCCCGAGATCTGGCACCATGGTGAGTTTGTGCTTTGTGTTTTTTAAGTGTGGAATCCTTTGACTTAAAGTTCTCTTGTTATTTTAAGCAAATGACAATGACATGACCATGGATGAAGGAATGGCTTTCACAATAGGTATGTGGTATGCAAGTTCTGCTTCACTTTCTTCATGCCGTTTCGCTCTTTTGCACTCATTTTATTGTATCCATCAGTCGCATTATCGAGCAAGCGGTATAAATAAATAATAAATAAAACATGTGCTTGTTTTTATAGAGCCCATATTAATGGAGGGGTCACCAGAGTTTAGGATTCTTAAAGACAAATGGACTGCGGTTTCTGCAGATGACAAAAGGTACTTATTAGTCCTACTATCTATCAAGTATATTAATCGACATTTGCACAAGACTATAGCCTTGTTTTGTTCTGTACAGGTCAGCTCAGTTTGAACACACAGTGGTCATTACAGCTGATGGAGTGGAGATTCTTACCAAGCTACCCAAGGAGGACATCTTGTAAAATGTAAACCTAGGGGAGACCGGGGATGATTGTAACACTTTTTGCTTGAGGGCAGTAACTCATTGATCGATTGAGCTAGCCTATGATTCTCATACTTTTACACGAAATACATACATCTGTTGGCTACAAATGGCACCTCATAAGATTCCTATAATCGCAATACAAACACCATGAGAAGGTGTCAACCCAAAGAGTACCTCTGTTACAACTCCCCCCACTATCATGTGTTATAACCATACCCGCCCCTATTAACAATGTTCTGCTAATTGTAGAGGAAACTAGCATGAAAAAAGAAGGCAGAAAATACATTTTAATATTTTGGATATCTTGCGACATTGTCAGCAAATTTAGATGCCTAAAATTAATTTCTTGTCTCAAAATCAGGTTTTTGTAGATAAAATCTGCATGCATCAACTTTTAGTCTTGATTTTTTTTTGTGCACGATCAGAGAGGAAAGGACTACATTTTGACATGATCATATTACACTTTTCTGGACTCTGATTGGTCAAAGTGGTGCAGTTACAACTCCCCCGTGTTACAATCATCCCCAGTACTGTTGAAGTTGGATAGTTTTATGTAATTAAAATAGACAACTTTTTCTATTATTCTTATTTATTATTCAGTACATTAATAAAACCTTTTTTTTTTTCCAAAGGATGACTTTGATTTATTTACAAAAACGTGAAGTAGCCAGAAACGCTCATGCATTGACCAGAACGACCACTAGATGGCAGCTTTTACAAGGCAACTTTCTTGAGTGTGCTCAAGAAGACACAAATTATTACTCCTTTTATGTAAAACAACAACAACTAACAAACCGTTTTTATCATCATTGTTGACCACATGTATATAAGCCCTCTCTATATTTTTTAATTACAAAATCCATTGCTTCAGTAAAGAAATGTGCCAGCCAGGTATAAATTCCAAGCATAGCACACAATTTTGAGCACATCTTTTTTCTATTGATCTTCTCTTTATTTTTAGCTGCAGATGGAGTTAATACGGTTACACGTGTGTGAGATCACAGAAGATACAACAATTCAACCACACCGTTTAAAACCTTGAAACATAATGGTCCCAAGTCATGTTCAATTAACAACTGTTGTCCTTTTATATGTGAGTTTTACTACCTTCTAGATGGTGGGCATGGCAAAGTGATGATGTGTCAGACAAAAAACATTTATGAAGACGAATTGGCTTCGATCCAGTGTACAGGGCGTGTTTTAACTTCCTGCCACTCCACTGTGAGTGCCAGTTACTGGGTGGGATACAGAGAACTGCACAAACAAAGGTGGGTCAGCTGCTCTATGAGTGGACACGAGTCACCAGTAAATTATTCACTTGTTAAATTTGTCAGTCTCTCGAATGTCTGTGCATGTACGGTCACCTCTGAGCAGTAAGGTGAGGAGAAGGTTTTGGGAGGAGTGGGGTTGGATCTTTGTCATGAATTCTCTCATTTGTTTCATTCTTTGACACGTCCAGACATGCTCCTCCTCCCTCCCTTCTTTCTGTTTTTCTAACACTCCACTTAGTGTCCTCCTGGAATTTGAACTTGAACTATTTTTTTTAAAGATACCCTAGATGTGAAACTTTGTTCTTAAAGGCACTGTACCCAATTCTTCTCTAGCATTTGGATGAAATTTGTCTTGACTCCTTTAAGTATATTGTCTTTGTGAAAAAAGGCAATATACTTAAAGGGTGACCATGTAATTCTACAGCCTTTATAACAATCCTGTTAGCATTGCCATAACTGTGATCCTGGAAAGATTTGAAAATGTGCTTCTAATCAAAAGTGACCCCTGTGATGTAATGAAAATGGTTTGACCCACTGCTAGCAGTTTAAACTTTACCTAATCCCTCTGTCATTGATTGTAAATTCAAAAACAATACATCTGATACAGACAAAGCAAATTATGGATTTGCCATTAACCTATTCTGAAATAAAGTATGAACTTCATTATGTAATATCAAAATTATAATTTGCATTAGGATTTCTGCCATTAAACCTTTTGAAAGTGATTACCTGCAGAATAAAATGTGTTTGTAACAAAGTTTGTAATCACACAGGTCTAGGTGACTGTGTATCTGTCCACCTGGCTCTGCGAGAGTGTTATATATTGCACCTACCTGAGAGGTTACCATGGTCTACCACCACAAATTCTTGGTTTCTATGGAAACCTGTAAAAGTGGTGAAATTAGTACGTCACACAATATTTTCAGACCTGTGGAGGCAAATCCATAATTTATTTTGCAATCGTTAATTGTCCCAGGAATAGAGGAGATGTAACAGCATCTTTAAAGCTTAACTATTAATGAAAGTTGTTATTTACATAAAAAGCCTTGATTTAAATGAGTTGGGTTTTTTCCCATGGATAGCGAACAACACAGCCTAATTTCTTCTCAATGATAAATTCTTTTATCATTTCTTTCATAAATGTCTGTTCCTTTATACCAAAGAGCACCTTCACCAGTAGAATAATTACACAGTCTTCGTGAGCTTTTCGATATTATTGTTTTGACTCTAAAACTGTAAATTAAACTGGGTTAACTGTATTAGAACAAGTAGGCTACAGGCAAAAACTAGCAAGACCTGATACCTTTATAGCAAATTTGAGTTTTATGAGCAATGGTGGTAAGTGGAGATATTGAGCCAGAAACTGAATATAGCCATAGTATGGGCATTTTTCAATGTCGCTAAGTGCGTTTTCAAAGTCCATTTAGGCCAGACAGGACACTATCATGTCACAAGTTACAGCTAATCTGAAAGAATGCATGTGAGAGTGCCAGGAGAAGACTCTAGTAAAATTTGAGTCACCAGATCAGCAACAGGAGGGTCTCCTTTGGAATGGGGTTTAACAAGGTGGAAAACGTTCTTTTTTGACCTCCTGACACGTTCACTGGTGGAATGCTTTAATTTTTTAACACTTGGAAATATTCAAGAGTTGAAGGCTGATCTTAAACCAATCTTTTGAGGAACTTTAATTGTCGACATACTTTCCAGAGCTGTATTCACACTAGAGTTTGGCCTACTCTGCTCCATAACCCCTTGCTTTCTTATGGGCAGGGGAAACCAGTTTTTCAAGTCACTAGACATTTGGACATATGAGATACAACTGTATACAGAATGAGTTTCTTTGAATTTTCACTTATGTCATCATATAGTATCTTAGGTCATTCTTTGATATTAGGAAACACACAAAAGACGTGTTCACAACAATACTGAAATGCTATATGTGTGCAAATTAAAGGACAGTTAAGTCGTGCAATGACACATTTGCCTTATACCAGCTTGTGTAGGGTTGTCTTTCTTCTCTTGTCAGTGAGTTGTTCATTTTTGCAAACTATAATTGTATATAGATGTGAATGGATGTTAGGATAACTGATGGTAAAATATATATTGGTCCTACTAATAACATACATACATGTATACTCTTGTAAGAATTTGATCCGAAGGACCTTAGGCCTATAGTATTGCATGTTTTTGTACATCATAATAGTTATAAGGTTGTGTTGTAAGCTGTAAGCAAAGAAAAATGGAGGCATAATCAGTAGGCTGTATAACCGCAAACTTGATTTAGTGAAGCGCTAAACAAAACATGTGTATAATTGAATAGTAAAGTATAGTATAGCACAGCGTGTACCTCTTTAAAGGTTTACAGCATCAGTCAGCACACTGACAAATGAGCACAACCCAAATAATGGTTAGGGAAAAGGAAGGCAGTCTTTTCTCACTTTTGAGGCACACCTGACTGTCGAGGGGACCCAGCCCTCAGATTCTTTCATATCATGTTTCAACCTCAGGTGTGGGCTGAGCCTAAACGGCTCATTCAGGTGGAGAATGGACAAAGGCACTGGCCGTTCCCAGAGGATGGACAGAAAAACACATCAATTACATGCTATTGACTGTAATCAATAGTCTCATCTAGCTCTGGTAATCACTTTCATCTGCATTCACTGTTTTGGTTGAGCCACAACAACTGTAAGCCATGGGTCAATACTGATATTCTGTAGGAGGGACAGTAGTCCCTTAATGGCATGAGCAAAGAAGCTTTTATATTTAATAAAGAACTTATTTAGCGATAGCATCTCTTCTGGAATGAAATCTTAAATGAATTGCCATGGACACTGGCCATCAGTCATGTGAGACCATATAAGCATGAAATGTCACTAAACCATATCTAAACATGAAGCTAATTTATGTCATGGCTACAAAAAGTAAATTAGTAACATTTTTTCATTTGCATTACCACACTCTTTTCTTTTTTCATTTTATGTTAACACAAAGAATTTAAGAAAATATTTCTTTTTAGATCTGACTTACAGTCTGCAGCAGTTTCAAAATGAGCAACATACATCAACAAAACCCACAGAGCTAAGCAGCAGTGATTGAGATTATGAAATGTGTTTGGTTGGAGCTGAGTCTTGTGAAATGTGCATGTGCGTGTTTGTGGAGCCCAGAGGCTATGTGTTTCCACAGGCTGTAAAGGCACACGCCTTGCTCAGTACTGCGCACCACACCCTCAGGTGAAGGCTTTCTCTGAGTGAAGCTGCAGCTTTAAGAACAGGGGCAGGTTCAGGCACTTTCAATTGTGCACCTCAGGGTACAGCAGGCCTACACTGACTCGACTGACGCACTACCACTAGCTGAAAGTCATTTGATATCATTTATTGCAGGGTGATTCAAGTTGAATCACAAATCTCTTATGGACATTTAGTCAATGCACAGACTAGTTTTAAACCTTCCTTCAGTCTCTGTAGAGCCCTGTTGTGTTGAGCCAATTATCTATTCCTCATATACTCATAGACAGTGATTCTGCTTGTTGACCAATCTCCTGAAATCATTCTCCTCATTAAATTTGTGTTTAACTTGAGCTGAATAGCATCTAATCACTGAGAGTGACCTTCAGAAACGAAGATTTTGTAGGCTGACAAATGTCTACTGTACTGACCACTGATCAATCTCATCTGACCTCTGAATCTATAGGGCTATATCCTGCGGCACAGCTATCAACAGAGAGTCACTTTCAGGCCCTCTTGCAGACTTTTGTATCAGCTGTTTCTTAAACAAAACCATAAATTATGACCAAATTATTGCTTCTGTTACACAGACCCATAAATCTTGTACACAACCACGTCTCAGACCCTATTTCCAAAATCCTATTTACAAAATCACTTACATTACAGCAACTGTCAAAACATGTTGCCAACCTGCAGAATTTAGTTCTTTGAACATTGACACTTGTCAATTCTCAAGGCAATATGTCCTCTGAATGTCCTCAATATGTCCTCTGAATGACTAATAAAAGGCAAGCCACACTTGAAGTATGTTGGTCGAGTCTATTTATATGGCCTAAATGAGATAAGAGACCTGTACAGAGAGCACATTCTTGCATTGGCCTTTTCCTTGTGCCACCATTAATTGTGCCTTTTATACAGTAGTGGGCCGTTCTCTCTCTCTTTGTGTATAACAAAGCCAGTGTTGTGATGTGAGGACAGGCTCTGGGTCAGTCTCTGCTGGAATGTTTTAAGAGCCACTGGGACCCACTGGGTTTGTCATTCATCTTATAGGCTTCTATCAAGGAGACGTGCTGGTCATGATCCACATTAAAGATGGAGACTTGTTAAGGACGGTCTATGCAAAAATATGAATTGACTACTGTGAATCTATTTAAAAGCAACGGGGATTTTCTACCTAAGCTTAACTGCAGTAACCTTTCAACAATTCTATACTGTATAAAAAAAACACATAAATAGGACATTTCTTTTCAGAATAATGATTGCTGATAGGCTTTCAATTGTAAACTGTCTGACTGTCTACTAATAACCTTCATTTAGTATATTTAATGACCAGTACAGTCTCCTTAATCAATTATAATACAGTAAATAATTGTATATGTTATTATCATGCTAAATCGCCTGCACAATCATCCCTGAACATTTATGGTATACCATTAATCTATGGGATACAGTCTATCCCAAACATGGACAGTGGGCTTTTGACTGTATCTTCACACTTTCACACTGTCTCCAATCCAAACATAAATCATTTTAATCATTCAAACAATCAATAAACAAAAGCATTAAACAACACAAACAGAACAAAGGTCTTCACAGGAAATTGTGAAAAGCAACACAAAGATGTTATCTGCGGGCGCCATTAACACTTACATTCACTAAACCTGCAGAGAGATAGAAGGCTGAACTGTAACTACTATATAATAAGTTGCAGGAGCTGGTGGGAGGAGCAGCGACGACACACGAGGCGGCTCTCAGGTCCTCTCACCGTCAGTAGCACTTTGCTCCCTCTGGACCCAGGGCGCACAGGGTCACCGAGAGTGCACTTTCTCATGGAGCTGCGGATCACCTGCGCTTTGGGGCTTTGCTTTCTGTTGGGCTGCGGCAGACTGTGGGCCTTCAACCTGGACGCCGACAATGTGCTGCGGAAGAGCGGGGATCCGGGGAGTCTTTTCGGCTTCTCTCTCGCCATGCATCGGCAACTTCAGCCGGTGGACCAGAGAATGTAAGTGCGCGTTTTGTAATGCGTCAAGAACTTTTTTTTTATTTTTTTCTTTGTGTCTACTGATTCAACATAGGCTATTTGGACGAAACAGGTAAAAGAATAATGTCTACTTGAGTAAAGTCTGAGATTAAGCATTTACTGCCTTTGAAGACGCAGGCAGTTAATTATTTCCCATCTAAATTCGGAGCATCCAGGTATATAGGGCACTTATAGGCTAGTTGTCTTATTTGCTTGCTGCTTAATTGTCCAAATGCCTCGCGGGTTTAAGCTTGGCATCCAGTCCCAAAACAATTCTATAACTTATTTTGGACATCTTAATGGACACTCAATCACACGCATTTGTCACTGAATTAAAAACAACTGCCACCAAGTGACTACACATTCTACACACAGAAACTAAAGTGTAATAGTGGTAGGTACAAAATTAATCATAAGATATATTTATGTTATAATAATAACAATAATACATTTTATTTATATTGCACTTTACATTTCAAGGAAACCTCAAAGTGCTAGTTATGTTTATGTTTATTATTTAGGCTACTTGGAGTAGTGGAATACTTTGGTAAGGTGTAGAGCTACATTCACAGATCCAGTTATGGGAAGAAATACTTGAATAATAACTTAAGAATAATTCAAATGGACTCTGAAATGAAGGTGCTTTTACATTATATAGTATTGCATATTATTCCAACACTGTATACTGTCAGATACATGTTACATGTTGGGACAAGAAGCCATGATGTTTGTTTAACAGCTTATGATGCACATTCAGGAGGAATGCAGTCCTACTTTAGTTTAGACTGTATGTGCAGTCTGTAATGTAGCTGAACCATGCTGTATGTGTGCTGTGGTGTGGCTTGTTTTGTGGTCGTTGTGTGCATCAGCTTATGCATCACCTGAGGCTACAGAAAATTTCTTTGAGTACCACCCTTCTTACAAGTTTAGAGAGACTAATCGTCACAATGTGTTCTTGACATGTGTATTCTTGCGTATGTATCTAACAGTTGGGTGTGCACAGTGAGTCACCAAGATTTGCCAGGGGTGCCTGCCAACTTTTATTCTGACTCTGAGCTGCCAGTGATTTTCGCCTGCGGGAGTGTTTGTTACAAGAGGTGAAAGTGGGAGCTTGTGCACCCATATTTTGTGCTCCTGAGCACAGAGGATTTCCAGTGTTTCCATGTGCCACACATAAACATAATAATACTTTTTTATGATGGTATGGTATGAAGATGATGAAGGTTGCAGTACATTATTCAGTAATACAGTATATAAAACAGAAACAAAAATAGGGTGTTATTGAAGCATAAGTGTTGCAGAAAAGTTAAAATACATATGTAATTATGTTTCAGTTGGTTTCTTAACCTCAACCTTAAAGAGCAGCCGTCCAATGGTTGGACATAGGGCAAAAATGTTGGCATGAAAAAAAAAATAATTCAGCCAATCAGGCTCTGAGTGGTGACTACTAAAGGGAGACATAACTGGCACACATGATGACAGTTTTGGAAAGCTTTGGAGAACCGCCTTATTATGCTCAGTGTTTGGTGATGGCTAAGTACTACAAATATAAAAGTTAATTGTTTCATTTGTGAACATTTTTGTTATTGCACTTATTATTCATGATACAAATGATATCCGCCATCAAAGTTTTTTTTATATCATCATGATTGTATTTATACAATCATTAAAAAAAACATCGCTCACACCTGAATTCAGCTTTCAGTTTTTGTTTACATCTAATGTCCCTAACAAGAAAACAAACAATATGGATTCATAAGAACACCAGACCAGTGACACAGTGAGTCCATATCTACTGTAGTATTATAAGTCCACATGCACATAGTGGTGCTGCTGCTTCCTGCAGACTAAGTCCTGTCTCGGCTGGTGGCACATGATAAAGCAAACAGCTGGCTCGCTGTCCCTGGGCCAGAGCAGAGTGTTGCTGACAGTGCACCATCCCCTGAATAACAAATGGTACTCCATCAAATGAGTTAATTCACCAGCCTAAACTAATAGTGTTATTTAATAGCAAAAAGCACATCTAAACTTCTCGACGGATGCACATGTGATATTTTGTTTTGCATCAAACTGTCTGTGGAGTTTAAATTAAAATTCTGAGAAGCCAAACCAGTCTGAGTTTTCTACAATGTGTTCATTTCTAAAGGTTGACCCATGGTGTACAATGACATTTTGAAGATGCAAAACTCAAAATCCTTTTAATGACAATTCAAGTTAGACACTCCCACATGATGCGTGCTGTCAGTTTGAGAGAAAGCTTCATTTGTCTGGCTTTACTTTGTATAATTTCATTCAGACTGGGGCTGGAGTAAATATTGTGTGTTGACATCAGTTTTACAGTGTGAGAACGATGACATTCCTGATTTATGGCGTAGTAAACCTTGGGAACAGGATGCCACTGGAGATATGAAGATGGGTGTGGCCTTTAACCTTGTAGTTGTCCACAAAGGCTGTCTGTGTGTGGACAAAGATAGAAATCCTGGTCCAGCGGAGCAGAGCATTCAGAATAAAGAAGTCTTTTGACTCTAATTCACAGAGTGGACATGGAACATCGGCTTTGGAGGCATCTGTCCATTTGTCAGGGAATATGGCTGCTGTGCGGAAATCATAGCCCTGGAAGAAAAATAAAATCAGAAAATCCAAATAAGTGGTATTTTAATTTTAAAGCAAAAGTAGTGATTTGTATAAACAGAAATCTATCAAATGGACAATGGAATCCCTCTCCATCATATAATATACATGCATACACACCACATACATACCTAATAATAATAATACAGAATATTACAATGGAGAATTGTGTTGGGTTTTCATTTTTCTTGAATTAAATCTGTATTTCAGGTAAACTTTTCTAGTTAATAAATTGAAATATAGATTTTAATGTAAAAAAAAAAAAAAAAGTACAAGAAATGCATGTATGGAGTTCTCCCTCTTGTGTCAAAAAAAAATATCACGGTCTTGCTTTTAGTCATAATTTAAACACATTTTAACACTAGATTAAGCTAGAATAGTATAGAAAAAAATACTTTGTTGTTTGTCTTCCATTTGTATGTCTTTGACCTGGTTAACCACATTCAACCCTTCATGGGCACAAACTAGAATAAAACATATTAGAAATGTCTGTGTAGGTTCTCAGTCGTACAGGAGTTGGCCATCGTAGGCAAAGATTCTTCAGTCTTCATCTGTACTCTGTAGGTGAAGTGTCGGACGTTTTGATCTTAGTCCAAAGATCGTCCTCAGCGAATAAAGACTTAAACACGTTTGTGGGTCTCTTAAGCACAAACCAGAAGGAGGAGTTAACCTCTAAGTCCCTCCTCTCTTGGTACTAAAGGTTGGAAAACATTGACAATAGAGAGGTAACAAGCCCTATTAAGTATGAATAGGCTAATATGTTTTCCAACCTTTAGCACCAAGAGAGGAGGGACTTAGAGGTTAACTCCTCCTTCTGATTTGCTCTTAAGAGACTCACGGACGTCTTTAAGTCTTTATTCGCTGAGGATGATCTTTGGACTAAGACCGAAACGTCCGACGCCTTAACTACAGAGTACAGATGAAGACTGAAGAGTCTTTGCCTATGATATTAGAAATGTGTGAGGAAAAACAGATACGTACATCATGTCATGTCAAGTCATGGAGATCACACAAAATAGGCACAGAATCGTCAATTAGTCTATAAAATAAACATTGATATCAAGAAAGATTGGTCATTGCATCGTTTCACCTTTTCAAAAGTATTTTACGCTTTTGTTAATGTGGTTCTCCTGCAGACTCTTGGTTGGTGCCCCCAGAGCAAAGGCCCTGAGCGGTCAGAAGTCTAAAGTGACCGGAGGACTGTACAACTGTGACATGAGCTCCACATCGTCCTCATGTAACAGGGTCATCTTTGATAACGACGGTCAGATGCCCAGTCAGACATATTTATATGTGCAGTTATTATGTGCGTAATACTTACATTTCTATGGGCCAATTTTACAACAGAGGATGTGAGAAGTGAAAGCAAGGAAAACCAGTGGATGGGAGTGTCGGTTAACAGTCAAGGACCTGGAGGAAAGATTGT
This sequence comes from Lesueurigobius sanzi, assembly GCA_900303255.1. Taxonomy (NCBI): domain Eukaryota; kingdom Metazoa; phylum Chordata; class Actinopteri; order Gobiiformes; family Gobiidae; genus Lesueurigobius; species Lesueurigobius sanzi. The sequence goes on along the minus strand of OMNZ01022789.1, from coordinate 2,637 downwards.
GGTATGTGCTGTCTTTGATAGATACCATTTGATAGATACATTAATAAAATAAAATAAAAATACATAACGTGTCCTTGGGCAAGACACTTCACCCAATGCCTATGTGTGAGTGGTTGGTGGTGGTCAGAGGGACCGTTGGCGCAGATGTGAGCAGCCTCGCTTCTGTCAGTCTACCCCAGGGGACAATAGTAGCTTACCATCATCAGCATGGAGTAAATGAGCCCCCTCCCTTTCATGTGTGAAGCGCTTTGGGTGTGACTATGTCATATGAAAAGCGCTATACAAATAACATTCCCATTCCCCCATTCCCATAAAAGACTGAATAGTGTATCAATCAGTATCATCGAATATCCCACTGCTGCTGATCCTTTACTGATATTCTTGGCAGACATGTGCTCACCGATATCAGTTCAGAACTGCAGTAAACAGGCCAGGAGAGTCGCGTGACATCACCGGCCGCTGCTACATGCTCAATCAGGACCTGAGCATTAATGTGGATGATGAGCCCGGGAGCTGGCACTTCTGTAAGAGCCGCCCCAGGGGACACGAGATGTTTGGTACCTGTCAGCAGGGCGTGGCTGCCATCTTTGATAATGACTTTCACTACATTATTTTTGGGGCTCCTGGAGCATATAACTGGAAAGGTAATGAGGGTGCATTACTGTATTGTGTAATGTGATGGCATTTTAAACTCTGTAAAGAAAAGATCCTTTAACCATTTTATTTTCCATTGAAGGCATAATTCGAATAGAACAAAGAAATGACACATTTATTGAGATGGGCATTTTTGATGATGGTCCTTTTGAGCTTGGAGATGAAAATGAGAAAAATCCAAATCTAATTCCAGCTCCTGCCAACAGCTACCTGGGTAAAATACAGCACTGTACTCTTGATCTCATGTGTAACTTTATATAACTTCACATTTATTCTATGATCTAATTTCCCCTCTCAGGCTTCTCACTGGACTCAGGAATGAGTCTGACAAAGAAAGGCCAGTTGACTGTGGTGGCCGGAGCTCCCAGAGCCAACCACAGCGGAGCGGTGGTTCTGCTGAAGAAAGGGCCCGAGTCCAGCAGGATTGTCCTGGAGGAGTACACTCTGGAGAGCGAGGGCTTAGCCTCATCATTTGGCTATGATGTCGCTGTCCTTGACCTCAATGGAGATGGGTTAGTAACAAGGAGATCCAACCACGTGTATTTTAAATGTAAGATCTAATGATGCATTACTTTGTCAGTTGGGAGGATATTATAGTTGGAGCCCCTCAATATTTTGAGAAGGATGGGGAAATTGGAGGAGCCGTCTATGTATATGTTAACAAGGCTGGAAGATGGAACAAAGTCAAACCTACAAGAATCGATGGACCTCAGGACTCAATGTTTGGCCTTGCTGTGGCAAACCTTGGTGACATTAATCAAGATAAATTCCAAGGTGAGATATTTTATGAAAATCTGTTAACCAGTGTATTTCATCTATGATACACTACAAGTTATTAACTGAATTCTTTATATCAGATTTTGCTGTTGGTGCTCCCAATCATAACCATGGGGCTGGAAGTGTTTACATATACCATGGCTCTGCCACAGGGCTGAAGTCTACAAAAGCAGCTCAGGTAAATCTTTACTCATTTAATGACTTATTAATAATTAACTATAATTTGGTCACTGTGAGTACACATAGCAATGTTGTGTTTCTCTTTACTAGATTTTGTCAGGAGAGCCTCTGGGGATGAAGATGTTTGGGTATTCTTTGGCCGGAAACATGGATCTGGATAAGAACTCGTACCCTGACCTTGCTGTGGGCTCCTTGTCTGATGCTGTGTTCGTCTACAGGTGAATACAATACATGATTATTATTCAGTCCAGCTCAGTTGACTTTATTGATACCCATGGGTAGACTTGCGGCGTTACAGAGAGGCTGGCGTTCCATTGTTTTTTATGTCTATGTGTATGTGGGATTTATTAACATTCATATTGTATGTTATACCAGAGCACGACCAGTTATCAGCATTGACAAGAAAATTACATTTACACCAAAAGAAATTGATCTCAGCAAGAAGAATTGTGGCGACAAATTTTGGTAAGTCTTCAATTTAAGAACATAATAAGAGGTTTTCGGCTAAAAACAAGTAAAATAAGAACTGTTAAGCAAAACTGTGTTTCTGTTTTGATGTCATTGATCAATCTAAGTTAATAGACACTTTGTCAACCTGAAAAAGTAAAAAAAAAAATATATATATATATAAATATTTAGGAAATTGTGAAAAGAAAGCCTTTTTAAATTGTGATAATTTGAACTTGGAAAATAAGTACAGTAAGATTTAGATTTGAACAATCAAAATTAACTTTTGTGTAGGTTCTCAGTCGTACAGGAGTTGTCCATCGTAGGCAAAAATTCTTCAGTCTTCATCTGTACTCTGTAGTTGAAATGTAGGACGTTTCGATCTTACTCCAAAGATCGTCATCAGCTACTGAAGGCCTGGAGCACGAAGTGGGTTTATAAAGCTAGTGAACCAGCAGGAGGAGTCAGCCTCTGAGCCCCTCCTCTCTTAATGCAGGGCCATAAGCAGTATCAACGACTTAGAGAGGAGCTCAGGGGAGACAATGGACCATCGTTAAGTACTTTACCTTTAGCATTAAG
>OMNZ01022772.1:0-11111 GCA_900303255.1 Lesueurigobius sanzi | reverse complement strand
AGTTAAAACACGCTAAAGTCTCACTAGTCTCCTCTAACCTGGAGATTACAAAACGTACACATACCAGCCAATCAGAACACATGCTCGCTCAGTGAGACACTCTGATTGGCCAGGTACATTTTCAACAGCCTTTCTCGTCAACAGCTCATCGCCACATCCACCCCCTAATCTTTAGGATCTGACACAACCATTTTGAAGTTTTTGACCATTCAATCACTCAATTCCCATATGAATAACCTACAGAATATTGTGACGTCATCTGAAACCCACCAATAGGCTTTGCTAGCGATGTTTCACCATTTATTTTTACACGGCTGTTGAATGATCTCGAGAGAAAATGATCTTTAAATTGTGTCATTTTTAGGATAGTTCACAAACACAAAAGAAGTCTTAACAGATGAGTAATTCTTCAGACGGTCCAAAGGGCTGCTGTGGCTGTTGTTGATAGGACCTTACTTCAAATACTCCACATACCACAGCGTTGATATCTTGGTAATATTTATTCCCCGGCACGTTTTGTTCTCACACAGTTCCCCAGACTCCAATAACACGGACAATGTTGTACCCTGTTTGGGAAAACTTTGTCGAAGAGGATGTTTTTTGACACTTTCAGTCGTCAAGGTCATTATCTCAGACACAATGAGGGAAGTTCAGGGGAGACACACATTTTATTATATTTGGATTATTTATTTTTAAGGAAGGAATTGGAAACATCAAATCTTAGTAGAAGAACACCATAATGATCCAACTGTGCAGCATAAACATGTAACAAAAAAAGAATTACAAAAGAAAAAAAGTTTAGCTCCTATAAACAAAACAGGTCAATGATGTTCATGCTCCAAAGTGAAAACCCCGGCTCTGCTCTCAGTCATTAATTTCCGTCTGTGTTTTCGTTGCAGAGACTGATGTGACATAGTTGAAATACTCAGTCAAGGCCAGTGCGCCGTGTTTTTCTCCTCTTCCTCCACTCTCGAACCCTGCTGGCTCATAACAAAAGCTATTGTGTTTACTACAGCGCGAGGGACCTGTAAATTCTTCACATTTTAGGGGGCAGACACGCATGAAGCATTACTTTGATGCACAAGATCAAGTGCAGTCTTATTCGAGTTGTATTTTGAATGGAGTAAAGGAAACTAAGAAGGAACACCAGATTTACTATTGTGATGCTAAAACGTGACTAACATGGGAGCTGTGGATGAAATGGGTTGTGTTTAAGCTCTAGAATTTGTTTCTGAATGAGATTTCCCCCAATTATTATTCTTTTATTATTTGATAGTGATTGGATCCATAAACAGGGTTCCCACTCTACCTGAAAAACCTGGAAAATTACCTACCTTTTTTCAAGTCATGGAAAACAAATGGAAAATTATATAAAAGTCAAATGTCCTGGAAAAATATATTTTGTATTATTTATATATTTAAGTGATTTTTTTCCCACCACACAAGACTAAAGACTAGCTCCAGAGCACCGGAAAAAGTATCTTCTATTTCCAAATTTTCCCAGGGGAGGACCCCCGAACCCCCCCTGGTGCAGCCATCTTTTTAATGTAACTGCACATTGTCCTTCTAAATAAACTAAACTTCAAACTACCATGTTCCCAAGAAAATGTATGTTTTACACTTCTAAGCTCGAATCTCTTCAGACCAAAAAGGGCTTTAGCCATTATTAGATCGCATCCACAGGGGGCGCTGGTGAGTGAGGGCAGAGAGGGCCACGAAATACCTAATCACAATGTTTTTATGTACTCCTGCACTTTTAAATGTCATGAAAAATCCTGGAAATAACCTGGAAAGTAAAGAGTGGGAGCCCTGATAAACATGCCTTATTATTCTTCGGGCTGAAATACTTTTCTACTGACCAACCGTGCACATGTTTTTGAATATTATCACCACTTTTGGACCTTAGTTCATATGTGCTGACAGAGAGGACATTGACCTTTGTGAACATTTTTGTTTTGTGTGGACAGGCCTATAAATTACATATATAAATCCAAGACTCAACATTTGCATTTAACAGCTACGTAGTTACCACCAACGAATTCCTAGCTGAATTTTGTGTCGTCAAAACAGCCATATACTCTGTCGAAACAATGAAAAATAATAAGAAGGCTCTTAAAATGGTGGGTTTCTTTGGTATGTTCAGTTCATAACATTCTATCCCATGCTCTATAGATTAATGAGAAACTGATTTACTTTTGTAAAGTGCTGTTTATAAGCAAGTTAACCAGAATACTGCAATATAATGTGTCTATAAAGTTCTCTAAATGTTTATCTAATCCACTATGCAATGTATCAAATGTATACTTTTTTAAATGAACAAAAGAGCGAGTGCTGGATACATTTGTTGTCCTAAATCCACAACGGTTCAGAGCTTTCAAGTGAGAAATGGCCATATAGTATACTTGTAGCAGCTTCCCTCTATGGTTTTCCTATCAAGTATACTGGTTTATTAATATAAGTCAGACCAGTCCGTTTACAGTAGGTGTGTCCAAAGGTGTACTGCAAACACAAGCCTGTGTTTCTCAGTCGGTCACAGCGGGACACACCCTCATGGTGCTCCGAGTCGCTCTGAACAATAGCCAGGTCACACCACTCTCCTGCACGATCTGATATCATCAAGTAATTAAGAATCCAGGACCAATGACCAAACTGTTTGGCGAGGACCAATGTTACAGCCAGCCAATCAGGGGTCTGTTGTGCTAGATAGTTTTGTCATTGGCCCTGGACTCTTAATTACTTGGTGATATCAGATCCTGCATTCTCCTATACAGCTCCCTGGTCAGTCAGCTGAACAAATAATCAGGCTTATTGGATTGGGTTATAGAATTTGCTAATGTCAGAAGGCAGTGACAGTTTGTGAGAGTGGATTTTTTTTTTTAAATACACCTCGAAAGAGAAAATTCACAAATGTTTTCCTGTGTTGGAGAAGCTTCCATGTCGTGCTTAGGGTTAGTGCTCGATAGTGGGCTCGGGAGGGACGTCCTGCTGTGATTTTGGTTGATCTATGAGTTGGTTTGTCTGAAAATTTACCTAAACCTAGCCTTAACCCTAACCTTAACAATGTCCCTGTTCCTAAACTTAATTTTTGTCATGACAGTTTTCACAGCAGCAGACACTCCCCCCCGAGCTGACTTTTCGCTCCAGATAAGAGGCTGTTTCTTGATTTCAATACAAAAAGTCTTATTCCATCTTCACAATTTTTATTAGACAAGTCAGAAATGTTTACAGTGTAATTAATCTTAATTTGTGCTGACAGAGAACATGCTAATCCATTTGCTTGTTTTCGTTTCACGTGGATAAGCTAGGTAATTACAGACATATTAACAATATACAGTACCAGCTGTCGTTTAAGTCCCACAGCTGCCTCTGCCGTCAGTAAATCCTGGCTCCGAGCTGCTGAATGTAACACCACAGCGAGAGAGGACCGGCCTGGGTCTGGGTCTGGGTCTGGACCTGGTCTGGACTCTTGTGTGACGCGGCCCCTGTTTGTCTTTCAGACCACAGTGATCGAATACGTCAAGCCGTCGGACCTGAAGAAGGGCATGAACGAAACTTTCAAGGAGAAGTTCCCCCACATCAGACTCACGCTCAGCAAAATCAGAAGGTAATTTTGAAACTGTGGAGCCTGACAAAATGTAATAGTCCAGTTCTTAAATGGCACGAAACAGTATCTAACATTAGCAACAAAACAGGTTCTGGAAATGACTGTCCAATTTTATATCTACTGGAAGAAACACGGCTCAACTTTCATGTGGAGAAACAACAAAAAACTTACAGCATGAGCTTCACCAATAAAACCAATAATATTAATATTTAGATTTGAGTATTTTTGAGACCCATTTCTATCACCAAATTCCTGAGACTTCAGAATTTAAAATGAAAGTATATAAGCCTACAGTATTTATTATTAGTTTCTCTTTCAAACATGCAAAACCATCAAAAATATGGTTATACCTTTTTTGAAAGATTACAAGTATATTTTTTTTATTTTTAAGCAGCAGTTTTTGCAGCTTTTTGTTAATTTCTTGACTTCAGAGATACACACGATATTGTAAATTTATTCCAAACAACAATTCCAATATTATCTTGCAGACCAGTGGTTCTCAACTGCTTTGATGCCAGGACCCATCATAACCCTATATAACAAGCGGCGACCCAAACAAGAATGGAATTTGTTACATATAGTGTAAAATTCTGTATTTCCCCACAAAGTATTGCTTGAAATGGTCAAATAAAGGTGAAACTATGATAAAAAAAAAAACAACAACACAGCAACAGTAATTTTAACAGATTGTGGCATTTCTACACTTCTTTAGTAGTTAAAAATTGGAAGAAAAGCACCAAGGGAAAGGCTCCCAGTTGAGAACCACTGTTGCAGACGATATATTGCTCAAATTGCATATTTTTTGACTCCCTCTAAGAAATAAATGTTGGATTTAATTGAAAATGTAATCTCAACTTCTTACATGTATCGCTTTTAATCAAATGTAAGACACTGTTATTGGTTTTAGTTACATTTAATCATGTTTGTTCACATAGTTTTACTTTGAATAAACAGGTTTTTATGTGGAAAAGGTTGACATAACATTTTCAATTAATCCCAGAGTGCTGTTGTGGAAACTAACTGTCTTTATCCGACTCTACTGACCATTAGGCTGTGTTTTACTCAGCCTTGACACATGGGCCGCTCTCCTTCATGTCCGACGCGTCTGTTTCATGTCCGCTGTTCTCAAAGAAGGGGCCTGTGTTTCTTCTTGTGCTCAGTCTGAAGCGGGAGATCAAAAAGCTGGCTCAGGATGAGTGCGGCTACGAGGAGCTGACCGTGGCCATGGCTTTCGTCTACTTCGAGAAGCTGGTTCTTCAGGGCAAACTGAACAAACAGAACCGTAAGCTGTGCGCCGGCGCCTGCGTGCTGCTGGCCGCCAAGATCGGGGGGGATCTGAAGAAGCACGAAGTCAAGACCCTCATCGACGTGAGTGCAGCCGCCAGAGTCACCACCAAATCGAGATGAGATAAGACGAGATAAGATAGTTCTTTATTGATCTCATAATGGAGAAATTTGCTGGTTACAACAGCTCGTAGGACAGGATCACACAAGGGAGGGGTGCGAAAAGTCAGGAAATGTGCCATCCAGAAGAAATAAGGTTTATTGATTTCAAGGAGAGCAACGTTGAGATGGATGAATACACTACAAAAAGTGATCTCTTGATAAGTTAAATTTGCTTGAATTCAGAATATTTGACCTTATATTTAGTCATTTTGACTTTCTGCCAATCTGCCAATGGAATTTGTGCTCTTAAATGAAGAAAAAGCATATCATTTGAAATAAATTTAGATTTATCATCTAATCTTAAGTGGAAGAGGTTGTTTTTTTCTTAATTTAAGTGCAAAAATACTTACGTTCCATTTTTAAAATTACTCAAAATGAGGTAAACTATTCTGAATTCAAGCAAATATAATATTATATAATATAAATAAGTATCAAGAGATCACTTTTTGCAGTGTATGAACTATAGAGCTTTGGAACTGACATCACAGTGCAATGCATTATGGGTATGCATTATTTTGCCACCATTTTTCAGGGCCACAAAACAATGAAAACACAGCCCATTTTCAATATTATTCCCTGGTAGATGGTGCGTTCTAACACAGCAGTGAACTACACAACAGGCCCCAACTATCCTGAAGTTATTTGTCCATCTAGCTTCCCTTAGTTCTACAGTTAGCTTGGACCGGTAAGATGGCGCCTCAACCACATACACATCAACACGATCTGCTGGCCACGCCCCATTACGTGACATCACATTCCAAAGCTCTATTACTACTACCCTGTGAAAAGTGATATCTTAATGAGTTAAATTTGCGTGAATTCAGAATATTTGACGTTATTCTGAGTAGTTTTGACTTTCCAAGTGAAATTCTCTACCAATGGAACAAGATTTTAGAACTTCCTGCACTTAAAATTAGATAATAAATCAAAATGTACTTTAAATGATATGCTTTTTCTTATTGTAAGTGCAAAAATACGTCTTCCATTGGCAGATTATTTTACTTGGCAAGTCAAAATTGCTCAGAATAACGGCAAATTCAAGCAAATTAAACTTATCAAGATGTCACCTTTTGCAGCGTATAGATTATTACTACTAGGCACACAGCAAGAAGAGATATCTTGATGACATAAAATCATTGGAATTAGAATATTTCACCTTAATTTGAGTAATTGTGCCTTGTCAAGTAAAAATATCCGCCGATATTTCTGAAGCTAAGCAGGACCTGGTCAGTACTGCCATGGGAGACCAGTGGGGAACTGTCAGGCCTCCCTGGGAAACACAATCCATTTATTTTCAACGTAGTGTCCAATCAGTGTGAACCCTGCTGGGGACTATATTTGTATTGCTTTTTTATCCACAGAACTGATAACTCCTCTCTGCAACACCACATATTTGTTGACAGAACATGTTGATCCTCTGGCGGGTCACACTGCTTCATAACTCCTGCTGTGTCTCGTGTCGTCTTGCACGTCGTACGGTGACACCACCATTTGTCTTTTTATTCCCAGAAACTTGAAGAGCGTTTCCGGGTAAACCGCAGGGAGCTGATCGCCTTCGAGTTCCCCGTCCTGGTGGCTTTGGAGTTCAACCTGCACCTGCCCGAACACGAGATCATGCCGCACTACAGACGCCTGCTGCAGACCTCCTAGCATTAGTGTCCCATCAGGAGCGGGGGGCTGTCCGTACTCGACTCCTGATCCACCCCCCCCCCTCCAGCGTCCCATTCACACTGTCCCACCAAAGCCTGCCTGATCCCGGACACCTGCAATCAGCCAAAGTCGTATCACGGGTTCTCAAACTTGAAGAAAGTATCATCTCAGAAGAAAAAAAGGTTTTCGCTGGACAGGAATGTGACGAAGCTTGGGTGAATTTAGGAATGTATCAATGGGTCAAATAGGAATTAGATTGACTAATGCAGGATGAAACATGGTCTAAGACTATACCAGAGGTGGACCAGATTTTAAATATAATAGAGATTAAACTGTATCTCTGAACTTACGGAGACACTGCAGGTGAATTGGGAAAAAAATAAACTGAGTGATAATAATTTGAAACTTTAGCTGTGTATATTTAGCATGAATATAAGGAAAAAATGTATTGCAAGTTTTCTGTCACTTTATGTTTTCATATAAAAAATAAGGCATTTTGGTAGCACTTTAGAATACGGCCCGTTAACTACTGGTAATTACTAGGTAATTACTTGGTTACCCTAGTAAGGGGGTTAGGGTTAATTACCTAAGAGTTACTAGGTAATTATTTTTAGTGATAGTAATTACTAGAGTAGTTACCTAGTAGTTACGGTGTCGTATTCTAAAGTGCTACCGGCATTTTTTGTGTAAAAACTGCAAAAGTGCCTATAATTTCAGAGACAAACTCTAAATAATAATTACTAATGCAACAACGCATCATCAGTAGGGTAAAACTAACCTGTCTCACAACGGTTAAGGTTCATATTAGTTGCAAAGATTTTTTCTGAAGAAATTTTGGATATATTTTGTTATTAGTGAATAAATCGGTCAAAAAATCTAAGTTCAACTCTATAAATCAGGCTAAGAATCATATCTTTTTGTTTTATTTTTTGTGTTAGTAGGAGCTACTAAAGTGGAAATATGATTGCATCAATGTGAGGAGAAAAATGCATTTTGAAAAGATTACCTTTGCATTTATAATTTCCCATATAATTCTATGGAGAAACTATGAATCACACCTCATAGTGAAGATTAGGCCATTTCCAGGTGAAAGTTTTTAGATGTTAAGCCTGGATGAGTCTGACCTGCAGTGTCTCCCCTGATCAAGACCTAAACCAAACATAAACCAGGTCTAATTTAATCTAATAGATCCATTAAAGTCTAAGTCCAAACCCTGACACATTTAGGCGAAACTAAAATCCTCATAATCATCGGTACCACAAGTCCATGTGCCGCCTGTGGGACCCGCCCTCCAGTTTGAGAACCACGGCGTATGAACCATTTGTGCATCACTACAGACTGTTCCGTTCTTGTATATTTGTCTCCTCTCTTGTTGATTAAGAGAGAGCTTAAGTTTGATTCTGGACTTTTATTTTCTAATTTAAATGATTGTAACGTTTATACGATCGATCTTCTATTAATTCCTTCTTCTTTTTTTGCCTGGAGCAGTTGCCTCTCCACCTGTTTTTTCTGGCCGGACTGTTATTTCTAGAATGACTCATCCTTTTGCAAGTCTTCTAAGTGCACTTTTTATACGGAGGGAGGCGCGAGAGGAGAGTTTTAATTGACTCGCTTTGGGACTAACACTGAAAATGAAGCTGTTTTATTAGTTCATTACCTTTCACAGTTTTCTATCAGGCTTCTCTGCATGATTGTACACAGGTGTTTGCAACGGGACCGGACTTTTCACCAAGTATTTTCTACCAGGACCTTGTTATTGGACTGTATTAGTGTCCGATATCGGTGCTCTATGTTAGAGTGATTTTATGGCACGTTGATGTGCTCAATGGTTCTGGACTGAAGTCATGGAGATGACCACAAGTGCAAAGAAAAACAAAACACACACTGAAGAGAAAGTTACAGAGGGAGCACACATCCAGTACTATTTGTGTAATAACCATGAACTGCGAAATGTAATCTAGAAATGAGTGTCTAAAACTGGCAGAATTCTCTAGTTTAGGGCAAATTTACTTTTTCAACAACATTTTACTCATTTCTAGAAGTACTTTTTGTATGGAGATGAAGATTCGGAGAAGCAGGCAGAAGTTATGATAGAATTGATCAAACATTTATAAAAAAAAAAAAAAGAATAATGTCTTATCTGCCAAAGTAAATCTGCCTCAAGTGTGCGGCGACTGTGTGCTCATTTTAATTTTTTTTGGTCAATCAATTGTCATTAGACGCCCTTCTTGAATATTCCTGCTAGAATGACGATTCCCGGGCTGGGAGGGGCCTTTCTGTGTTTCCCCCACCACTAAAAACATGTACAATAGGTCAGGATGAAGGCTACAATCCAGAGTGGATTGTTTTATATTCAGATGTATTTGCCAATGGGGTAAGCAGCTTTATTTTTGTAATTCAAGCGAGATTATCTTAGAATCAGTAAAAAAATGTCATGAAATAATCCAAAACTGTAGATGACAGTAGTAAATATGTCTAATCTAGTCAAAACTGCTCTCAACAAGACTAATATTCTCAAATCAAAATCAAGTCATTTATACTCATGCTTGATATTTAGTTTTTTTGTGTAGAACCAGAAAACAGAACAATAATGGCATAAAATACTGTTTCTTTTAGTGTTTTTATCATTTATTTGAGCTGAAACCCTTTCTTTAGTGCAAAAATTTGCTTTGTAAAGAAAAATATGTTTTGGTACCAATTTATTTTTTGATACCGGTAGTACACTGCAAAAAATCATATCTTGGTCAGTTAAATTTGCTTGAATTGAGAATATTTGACTTTATTTTGAGCAATTTTGACTTGGCAAGTAAAATTATCTGCCAGTGGAACAAGTATGTTTGCACTTCAATTAAGAAAAAACAACTTCTTGCACTAAAAATTGGATAATAAATCGAAATTTACTTGAAATGATATGCTTTTTCTTCTTCTAAGTGCAAAAATGCTTGTTCCATTGGCAGATAATTTACTTTGCAAGTCAAATTTACTCAAATTAAGGTCCTATATTCTGAATTCAGGCATATTTAACTTATCAAGAGATCATGTTTTGCAGTGTAAGGGTCTTGGTCTGACCCATCACCTAACCTGTTTGCCATGGGAGACTCTACCAGGAGCACCAAGCCCCAGGCAACAGAGCTCCTAGGTTCTCAAAGGTGCTCAAACCCCTCCACCATTTAAAATAAGAAAATACATTTATTTAAACAGACACTTTTTTCTGATTGTTAGTAGTCTGATTGTTGCTCCATTGGCAGATAATGTTACGTACCTGCTCAAATCAATGGCAGTTTCACTTTTTGCACTGTAGTTTAGCTTGCCAGCCCATAACGTTGGCCCCTCTGTTTGCGTTACCCAGTCTTATTTTCACTTCTTCGGTGCCAAGAGCGAGCGTTTACGACAGCGGCGAACCAGGTCTGGTGTTTTTGCCCTGGACGCGCTGCAGTCTGACAGCTCTGTCCCGCCTGAACTTAAAAGTAGGCCACGGTTTGGCCTCGATTCCTAATAAAGTCTTACTAATTAAACGTAAAACGCTGAAGGTATTTTCTGTCTGCTTCTCCCAAACAACGTTGTCTTAAGAAGGAACCTGCTCTGTCTCCACACTGGCCCCTGATGCAGTGTTTTAAAATGAGGTGCTTCGTGGTGTGCCCCTGCAGAGGACACACTCTTCCATTCAAGGCGCTGTTTGAACTTTTAACAATGAGGGAGATGAATTACGAATCTTAATCTTAAATTTCATTGTGATTCTGAACTAATCCTGACAAAACAGATCTGACACGTGTCTTAACTTTATTCCATTAGTGAATTTCCTTCGGCCTACTTGAACAATGTTATCAATGCTGCTTGAAGTATTTTGATTTTTTTTTTGTTAAACCAAATTGTAATGGAAGAAGCCTGTGATTTTTTGAGTGTAAAAAAAATACTGAGCTCGTTTCTATTTGCAAAGAGTCCAAAGATGTAGCTTTTGTAGAAGGGGGAGGAGCTCGTGGGCGACGTCACCTGTGTATGTTGTAAATAAACTGCTTGTTCAATCTCAGTGCTCTTGTTTTATCTGTCGTTTGTGTTCGTCACAGTCGTAATCCTGAAGAAAAAAAACTGACGATGATGCTGCCTGATCTTTTGACTATTTCAGTGATGTATTTAGTTGACTATAGTGTTTCATATGGCAGGTCGCTGTATTTTAATTGTAATTTAAACTTTGTAGTTTTGGGATATACGTTTGAAAAGGAAGAAACTTTTCTGACTGGTTTTAAGGTGAGGTCTCACTTCAACCACCAATACGATAAGATCAATGGGCCTCATTCATGAAACAAACTTATGCACAAATTTGTTCTTAAGGCCGACTTAAGAACATTTTTGCCGTTCACAAAATTTGTTCTTAGCTGAAAGAGTTCTTCTGGAAGAACAAATCATAAGAACA